>CM062822.1:13523197-13752890 GCA_031772345.1 Himalopsyche anomala | reverse complement strand
TTAACGTTCAATAACAATTATATATTTTCGAAAGCTTTTATTTATTTTGTCACTAAACCAGGCTTCGTCTTTACAAGTCGTTCGATATACATGTGAATTCTGTGAATAAATCGAATAAATCTTTTATACAATTGGCAGTTATTTTAATATTACATATAAATGGATAAGTCTATGAAATGCATCAATAAAGCGATATGATTCACCTCGTGTATATACGTCATGAAGCATATTTTATTCATTGAAAATCAATTAATATTATTCAATGGAATAATAAAAATCTTTTCCTGAACGATTATGAGATTATAAATAATTGAAATTCTTAGAAGATAGTAACAATAAGTTAACCTGTGGTTTTAGTGGTATCGGTTTGCCACGAAGAAAGATCTTCTTTAAATTTAACTGTGTTTATTATCATCAGATTTCCTTAAATGATAATGAATGTCACAAACCGATATCCTCAAATATTGTGAGTTACTAATGTGACTATAATATATTATTGTACTATATTTCAATTAAGTAGAATGTAAAATATTTATTCAGATAAGGCATGAGCTGAAATGTATTATAAAAACACAGTCAATACTTAATTATTATATAAGGATGCTAAAATTATTGATTAAGGCGTATAGTAAATTTCATTAAAGTCGCAAATAGTGTTAAGATACTAAAAATTGTAACGGTTTAAAGGAAACCAAAAATACTCAGATAGAAGAAAAAAACTTGATTTTCCACTTTTTACATTATAGGGATTGATTTTTTGTACAAATAAAAATCGTTACACAAATAAATGAAAATAATTAGACGTAGGGGGTCACACAAATCGGTGAAATTAGGGTATGAACCCTTAGGTGGTTACACGGTAGGCAAAAACACAATTGTCAACAGTTTTTTTTTGACATTCCGTCAATTTTTTTCACCTGAATATTATTGGCTGTATCTTTTTGAGTAGTTTTTGACAAGGGGCTTATTGTGAATAAAATGTATTTAAAAACAGCTAAGACGTGGTGATGATTTCTCGCGTGAACTTTGGTTTGCATTGTGTTTTTTTAGTGAGAAAAAATATTTTGGAATATTTTACCTGGCTTAGACTTTCTGAAATATCTATGTCAAGTAAGCCGATTTAATTTGATCTACTTTCACAATACCCAATAATTGCAAAAGTAATGGTAAAAACGATATTTCCCATTACACATATTAATATTTTTTAATAGGAAAAAACATCACACTTAATATATTATATATGATAATAGTGTAGTATTTAAAACATATTTTTAATGTACATGTAACTATCTTAAAACATTTATTTTTTTATTTTATAAAGTAAGTTAAGTACACTATTTTCTCATTTAATTCTGTCAAATTTTTATTTTTTATTTTTTTGTTAACTTTAGTCCAAAATTCAGATTGATAAGAAATAAGTTAAATCATGATGAAAGAATAAGTTTAGTAATTCTGACAATGATTTTTTATTATTATTGAATTATCAATTAAAATAGTTTTTCCACAACGATGTTTAATAAAAAGTGAATGTTAGTAAATTCATGTCATCTTCATATATGTTCAATGGTTTGTTTTGCAAATATAGCTAGCAAATATTTCAAAATGTAAAAAAGAATAATTTTATACAAAACAAAATAAATTATTCTTCTGATATTTTAGTTTAAAAATACGGGAAATCCTAAAATTGACTAGTGCTTTTCTGTAAAGGGTATGCTGTTATAGAAAGTATAGTTGGTAGATAGTTACAACATGTTGTTTATATATCGACAGAAAGCTTTTGAAATGACACTAAAATATTTGTACTTTGTAAAACGGTGTACATTTCAATTGTCAGTGAGGGGAGTGCTGGAATATTCCCAGGTGTCAATTTGATTGACACATTTCAGGTAATCTTTGGTGTTTGTAAAGTGGAAGACGTAACAAATAATGCCGATGAATTTTATTATAGATTCCTGGAATTCATTGAAAATCACGTAATTTTAATATTTTTTACAATAATGATAAATTTTGAAAAAAATACCTATCATGGAAAATTTTGCTGACAAACAAATAAAGTAATTTTTTTGAATCGTTAAAATTATGTACATTCACACAAGTTTTGTCACTAACGACCCGGGTTTTGCCTTTCGGCATCTTCATACGTTCAAGTGCACGGATGAACTTGAACTGACGTTTAGTATATAAATAAATAAATGTATCACTAAGTTTAAATCCATTGCTGGCGAAATGGATTAACCCATGGGAATGCCTACAAATTTGAATGATAAGTAATTTCAAAAATTATATTTATTTTGTTTGCTGGAAAAATTATAATTATATTTAATTACACAATATATTATACAATTTGCATAATTCGAACGATTCAAATTTAATATTGAAATTACACCAAGCATCTTCAGTCGAAATCTTAAATTAAATAAAGTAATGTTTAAATACAGGAATTTCATCTCTATAGTAGTAAAATAATCAAAGATATTTTTTTATATTCATCAGTGAAAAGTAAATTAAAATTATGCATGTAAATTTTGATACAAAACATTTCTAATAACTTTTAATAATATGTTAATTCTAGTGAGGTAAATACATATGTTTGCTTTTTTAATATGGTATTTCAGCATCACGACTTCGGAAATAGTTTTAATGATTTTACGATACTGAAATTATTATTTAAAATACCTGACAATCCTTGTAGAACTTACTGCTGTTTTAACAAATAATAATATAATGTAGTTTAGCCAATTCAAAAAATATTTGATAAAGTATATAAAAAATACGATACACCGAATCCTATTTCTTCCATCGGTTGCAGTCGTTGCAGATAACTCAATACTATTGCATTCATGTATGTAATTTTTATTTGAGATACACATCAAATGACAAATAATCTTACCATTGTACTGTTAATCCTTTTGGGATTCAGTACATTTGGGGAAATATCTTGACAATTTGCTTCCATGTGTAAAGAAAAAAGTGTCATTCGTTACAAGAAGATGAAAAAAAAATACGTTTCTTCTACTGTTCAAAGAATTATCTATGTTTTCGAGATGTGTATCTCTGTTATATTTCCGCAAATATATATATATTTTTTAATACAAAATGTAGATCAGAAATACGAAATTACCGACTCGTGATTGAATGGTTAACTATAAATCCTTCTGTATTACTTGAAATTATTTAACTAGTGCGTGAGAAAAATAATACAGATATTCTCTTGTTTTTTTATGCTTTTACTAGTTTTCATATATCTGGTTGGATACAAATATTTTTGAATGTATAAGTTAATGAGCTTATTAGCTGGCATTAAATAATTTTCTTTTATATTTTAAACATCTGAAAAATCATCAAATGCTAATATTTTTTTTTTGCATTTTGGTTGACGTAACGGTCTAATAAAATTATTATCAGAAAGATTGAAATTAATTTAAAGATTTTATGAACCGAGCATTTTATGAAAAAAAAATGTTGATACTATCAGTTACTTATATAAATAGAGTACTAAAATAAACAATATTGTTGTCATATCTCATTGGTTCAGTGGCAGAATATTGACAAAACATTAAATTTCCTAGTTTTATAAACTTATATATTTCTATGGTTTACATTTGCTCACGTAATTTCAACCATTTATCTATGTTATCTACTTTTTTCTTTTTCATAGAGGTCTGTATACTTTGGACTTTTTTTAGTTCTCTGACCATAGATGTATTATAAGACATCATGAAAATACAACGGATCGTTATACTTGACACAGTTCATAGATCCAATTTAAAAATATATTTATTTTGACACTAGCTGATTGAAACGTGGTAGGCTGATTTGCAACAGCAGATTTTCAGCTGGAATATTAAAATAGGTCGGGTTGCACACGTGAATTGGGCCATGTTTCGTTGCAACCTTGTTTGCCAACGATTTCGCATATCACTTCATAAGCGGCAACAATTGAATTCAACTTTATTATAATTTCATTGTGATTGAATAATATCGTTACAAACGTCTCTACCTGTTATTAGACAAGAAAATGTCCAGTCGCGAGTAGCCAAAAGTGACAACCGGAGTATCAAAGCTCTTTGTGTGTTGCAAATATCAACTTGTTTTCTTTATTTGTCTCTGAGCCTTGCTGACCTCTGAGAAATGTGGACAAAAGAGATAAACGAGGGTCTTTTTTGGACACTGGCAACAATTGGCTTTGACTGACAATGCGTTTCGATGTGAGTGAATCATAATATGATACTTTTTGCTGGGGAGTTGCAAATGATAATTGTGCCATTTTTTCAGTTCATGAGCGGTAAAATTTTATTGGACGTTAAAAAAATACAGGCCCGACTTTTTTTATTATAAAACATAAAGTATATTGTGAGTACGATAAAGCACGTTGCACCTATAGATTTCTACGCTATAAGATCCGCTGGTGATAATGATATCAAAATTATTGTTTTAACTTTCCAATATACTTTCATACATATTGTTATTTTGAACCAAAATAATAAATCATTGATATACAGCTGCATTGTTATGATATTGGCACCAAGTTAAAAACTAACAGTATTTTTTCATTAAAAATCATATAATCACAAGTAGTCTACTTACTAAAAGCTAATTAGGTTTAGTTTGGGATATTTCAATCTGATAAATATCTTTAAGACAAATAGCAAATCCTTTTGTTTTACGTTCAATAGAAAAATATAATGAATATATTTTAATTTCTATGTAAAACCTGATTATTTTAATAACCTTTCAAAGTGAGCTTCAATCTTTCAAAATAATGTTAAAATTTAAAACACATTCATTTTCATTGTATCGGATTTCTTTAATAATTACTTCTTAATGCTTGTAAAATGATTGTAGTTAAAATATTATTTTTTATAATACACATTTTATAATAGACAATGAATGATGTTTCCGTGTGAAATGAATTGTCAAATATATATGGTAATCAATCGATGGTGTGTTAGTACAAACCATGGGAACGATTATCATATTAACCAGAAACATAGTTCTGGCTATTAATTTGTAATAAAATTTATTCATTTGATTGACAAAAAAGGATAGCATGTCAGTCAAACGATATTATAAAACTTCAATAAAATAATTTAAATACTCAGGTATAAAAATCAAACGGTAGATAAACGAAATACAATTAAAGAATCATTGCTATCTTTAAAAAAACATCAACCGATAAATTCAATCATATTTTTTGGTTATGAATTTATGAATACATTTCGATGATTAATTTTTAATAAATAATTTAAAAAATGCGAGTCTCTGGTTGATTGACGTTTGACAGTTTAAATTTGAATAATTTTAATGCGATAATATTGATGGGTGTCGTAAGACAGCCATTGCCTTACCCTAACTAACCGATATTGTCGATAGTTTAATGGCAATACAAAGAGGGGCAGTTTTATTTATTCACGAATTAATAAGGGGGCACCAATGAGTGTTATTTTGTCATGTAAGAATTTTTTAGTCAAGTGGATTTATTGGCACTTCCGTTTATAACCCTAGTTATTATAAGCACAATCAGCAATATATTATATGGCTTATTTTAATATGATTATAAAGAATTTATTATCTTACAGTTACATAGTCAAAAAATCTAACTGAGACTGCCATTCTATAAATTATGTATACGTGACAACTTTGAAAAATCTATTATCTGTATTATTTATTTTGATCGCCGTAGCCAAGAGGTTATTTCGCTCGAATTGAGTATCTAAAAATGAAGTATTCTTAGCATCTTGGGGTGGGGTGGGGTGTAGGTGCAGAAAGAGCGCGTTAAGATAATAATTGTTATTTTCTCCGGATAGCTAACATAATATTTTCTCTTAACCATTTTTTGAAACATGTGATTGAATAATCATGTGACAAACAGTAATGCCAAAAAACTTTCAATTGATATACCCGATTTTATTCCGTATGTTCTAAATTGGGACCAGATGGCGTGAAAAAGTGAAAGAATTACTTCATTTTAAATTTAATGTGATTTTATAATCGCATATTGTACATACACGTCTTAAGAGTGATGTTTTCTAACAATTTTGACACTATTGCTTGTATTAATATTGAATATTTCACTATTATGAACAAAATAATACGTTTAACCAATATCTCATTTTTTATATTTTACAATTAAATATAGAACATCGACTTCTTTTGAAATACTGATCGCCTTGAGAATCAGAGACGTACTATTGGAGCGAATAAATGCTATTATGGATGCGTTGCAATCAGTCATATGTCTTTTGGTATGGGGCAGCAGCAGCATCAGCGGCGTGGACATTGGACGCCACTGACATAACTCAACCGTAGTGAGTGAGTTTCGGTGGGGACTGTTTGTAATTGCCGGTCATTTGTCATAGATAGCATGATACTTTACCCACTACCGACAGGGGTGACGAACGAAAGCTTCGCAAGCTTTTTAACATATACCCACAATACGAGATCATAATGAATAATTTCACCAAGATATTTTTAATCTATTAAAACTGAAAAAAATCAGTATCAGTATTTTAACCTAAAATGTATGCGAAACATAATATAGTTTAACAACATTGGATTATGGCGGTATAAATTTGTTTGGTGTAACATCGAAATAGTGATATGTAATGTACAGTACATATAAAATAACTTAATCCTGATTTGTGACTTGCTGCATTTAATTATGTCTTTCATTGGTAGATTATTTTCATTGCAATCTTTACTAGATAAATATGTCAGCTATTTAATAATTATAAAACTATTATTTAGTAAGATCAGTACATTGTCGGGTCATATGGCGCAGCGGCTAGCGTTGTGGGCTTCCTAGCCGGATCTCACGGGTTCGAGTCCCAGTACGAACAGTATTTTTTCGATCGATTTCTGTTCGAAGACATGAGTGTTTGTGATATTCAAATATTCCCTCCCACCATTTCCGATCCTTAAATAACTGGGCGTAGCGAGAGCGATTAGTTAACCACTACTTCCCTTTACTGCACTAATCCCTTCTACTCTCTTCGAAAAATAGAAGTCGAGCGACTGAGCTACAAACAGTTTTCGTAGATTTTTTTGTTGAGAAACTTCCATTAGGAGACCATATGACCCACATATGGAGCGGACATGGATAAAATGAAAATAGTCCAGTCAAAAATTATTTTGAATTTACCCGATAAATAAATTTTGCTGATTAGATCCTTTTTTGGAACTCAAACATTATTGAAAATATAAAATGAACAAATTGTGTAAGAGGGGTAACCCTGTTCCATGTGAGCTGTAAGTAAAATCGTAATTCATGCGAAAAAATCATAACGGCATCAGATGGCCAAAGGGAGGGGGAAATTTATCACTTGATCCCGCTACAAGCTGTTACAAGTTGTTGCACTGATCAAAAGCTTCATCATTGAACTTTTTGTATGATATGATAACTTTATTTTCACTAGGGATGAAAATATATTACTTGTGAGGATGTAGGAATTGATATTTCACTGACGTAGATTTTAACCATCATAAACAAATTTTAATGGTAATAAATTAATGACATATTATGTCGATTAAATCAACTATTTAATATTGAGAAATTAAGCTTTTAGTTATTTTAGCGTTTTTAACAGCACTTACTTACATATATTTACTGTATAACATATAACAGTGAAAAGTCACCATGAAAAGTATAACATACTGAATATATTATACGCGTAAACTTTAAATATTAGTAGTATTCATATTGTTTATAATACGATAATCCTAAGCGTAATCATTATTATATTAATTGAAACTATGGTTAAACGTCATGAAAATATTTATTAATCAATGTACCTGTATGAACGATTGATGTACATCATCCACTTCGTCATTGCATACTTATATTTTGTGTTATGTATTTTATGACTAGTGTAAACACCGAGACACCTGTATAAAACATAACGTCAAATCAGTTTTTAGTGGAGTATGTACTTCACGATGCTATTCCTGATTGGTGGATTGTTTTACCTCGCTCAAATTAGACATTTAATTGATTAAAATTTCGCAAACTTGTTTGGTACGCAATGTTGAAACAATTTTCATCCATAAGACATACAATTGAAATTTTATATGAATTTTTACTACCGTACTTGTAGGAAGAAAACATATACAATATGAATGATTGAAATGACATTGAATGTTACGTTTTCACGTATCTAACTGGCCTTCATACACAAATACAAATTTTGTAAAGTAATACATATTCCACATTTTTTTTTTAAATCAAGAGCAGTTTCAGAATGTAAATAAATAATGACAAGTAACCAGTTATTGGACAGTCTGTATTATCACCAAACAATAAGAGTATTTTTTAAAAATTTAAGTTATTGGGTGTATACACATCAACAATCAATATTTTTTCTACACGATGGAAAGTTGAATGGAAAGTTTTCTTGAAACTAATAAATTTATCATTTTATTTAATATAATATTATTGATCGTGCAAATAATATACTATAACAGTATTTAAAAAAAAAATGTTTATGGATATATATTTACTATAATCGTGTGCAAGAATTATGTTTTAAACTATTACGTAAAAATCTGATGTTTGTATTGGTGTTTGAAAGCAGAAATTAAGAGAAAAAAAACAGTATTTAAAAAAAAAATCACATTGACGTAAAAACTCACCTGTGCACGTGTTCCAAAATAATTCGTATATATCATAATATATACATACATATAATATACTTGTTGTAGATCTATGCGAGACCGCCGCCATTGTTGGCGGTCCAAATTAAACGTTCATAATTTAGTAGGCGCGTGGCCTTGTTTGCAGTGTGGCCGACCCTGCCTTCCTATCTACCCAGTCGCTCTCACCCACGGTTCCACCCCTTGTATGTTGCAGTTTTAGTATTCCTTGTAGCTAAATATACCTCACGTCTATTTTCATTGTACGGAATTGAATTAAAAATAAACATTTGTTTTATCAAAATTTCTCGTATCTGATATAATTTTTGGTACATTTGATGCTTAAATGTTGTAATGATTTTTAACAATTTTATTATATTCAACAAGTTTTCAGTTGTTTTAAACCAGGGCTGTGGAGTCGCGTGAAAGAAAGACGACTCCGACTCCAGCTTTAAAATAATAAACGACTCCGACTCCGAGGAGATTTTTCTTTAATTTCATTTTAACTTATATATATATGTATACCATCAGATCATCTTTAGTCAGCCAAGCATGAAATGTTAACACTTTTGACTATTTTGTTTAAATACACATCATTAAATATAATTTTCAAAAAAAAATCGAGCCGCACATTTTTCACGACTCCGACTCCACAGTCCTGTTTTAAACTATCATGTATACCAAAATATTATTTCAAACTATCCGTATAAGCAAAAGTATTTTAGGATTAAGTTACTTAAAAATGCAAGCGATTTTATAGATTATATTTTTCACCAGCCCTACGGATATTTGCTATTATAATCAAACTCGTGGATTTAAGAGTTTTTATTGATAATAATTCAACTCGTTATACGCTAGAAGTTTTTAGATATTTTTATTACTTTTAAACAAGCTTAAAAACTATGTACGTACTTAGTTATACACTAAGTGTATGATCTGGTTAATAGTATACGCCAAACATAATAAATGTGATACAATCTGTATAAGGTGAGAAATAATATAAATTTAACATTTTATATTTCTATTTCAATAATGATGTTTAATATATAATAGAAAACAACTTATCACATATTGTTTCCCGTGAATATGTATATGTACTTATACAGGTAAGGTAATGCTAAAGAACTGAAGTTATAATGACATAAGATAAAACATAAATGTTTATATTCTTAATCCACTCGCATATTCTTGCAATGTTTTCTCGTTTCTGAAAAGTAAATTTGTTTAAAACATGTCTCTACATCTGTTGTTATAGCCAAATGGGCGCGGTTTATTCTCGTAATAACGCAGAATGTTAAATTGGATAATCTTTGTAAAACAAGGGTCCGTAATATCAAAGTCATTCCTCGTAATATTCCTTCGTCTCGCGCCATTCTTCATTTGTCTTGTCTGCTGCAGATATATTTACGGGCCATTACCTTCTCGTGTTATCGTGAGGGATATAACGTTTCTTACTTTTTTCATATCTTGGAAGATATATATCCAACAACATATTATTTTATCATGGTGTAATCATGGTATACACAAAAGGATAAAATTGTATTTTACAAATTGCCTATTCCAAAGCCGAGTGGTGAAATGTACTTTCATTTTACTCATAGACAATATCGTTCAATGATTACCAATTAATATTGACTTGTGTAAGTTTTACAATTATTCTTTTCACTTACTCTGTATTTGGAATGATTGTCCTACGTAAGTGGTTAATCTGTAACTAGTTCTCAAAACTAATGCTGAGTAGAATCTCTATATGGAAACCATGTTACAAACTGCAAGCGGTCTTATACATATTCGGTTAAAATAATTTGTCGGATTATTTGTTTGTCAGTTACATTCCATATTCTATAATCGAATGCGAAACAACTAAGTACACTGAAAAATAACTTATTCTATATTGTGATTGTTATGAATTAAAAATCTACAAAGACGAGATTTAATTTACAAAATTAGTATAAGATCCCTAATTACTTGTAAATAGTTATATTGATTTTAATATCTTGTTATTTGCAAAATTTCTGCAAACTATCGTGTTAGTAAATCATAACTGATAATAAAAAATAAACATATTTATTATATACTTGACGTCGTAGAGTGTTGAATTTTCAAACCTTGTATAAGTTATACGTTTGTATGTATTTTCGGAAAATTACGCTTCTCTTTTTTAAGATGAATCTGTCATAACCATCTGTTGAGTCATCGCTCATCCATTTCGTAATTCAAGGATCGGTGATTCCTTACCTTCACCGTTTTCGCGGCTTAGACCATAAGAAATTGTACCATGGCAAAGGCAATGTATAACAATTATAAATAAGGGGATGATGCTGAATGACTTAACTTCTTATAGTAATGATAATTAGTCAAACTCGCGATTTCAGTATGATTGTGGCTTATTGGTTTGTGTTAGTCTATGTTTAAGTTTTAATTTGACTAAAAAAAAAATCCAGCTTAATCATTTGGTAAATGGGGAATATGTATATGAAAAGGCATACATTTCTATGATGTTTTCAATGGCAATTTAAAAACAAAATTAGTCGAATATTCATGCTAAATTACAATAACAGATTTGGAAAATGTTACGTTATACAGTTGTCCCCATTAAAACAGCTTGATCACATTATCTTTTCAACATGTAAAATAGTATATTCTATGTTAATCGATTAAGCCTTTTAGTTAACGTTAAAAAAGTACGTTTTTATCTAGTACGCCGGCTATAATTTTCAATTATTAATTTAATTAGTTATTGAAGAGGTAACTAGTCTCTGGTGTATTGAACACGAAAAATTTGAAGTAAATTAATTCTTTATTACTTATATTTTCTAGAAGCCGTTATGCGATTATGTCTAGATTTTTTTTGCTCTTATTTTTAGTTTCGGACTGATGGGATAACTGGAATGATATTGAATGTAAAAATAACCATTGTGGTCCGTGCGTTCGAACACAAATCTTTAATTCGATTAAAAAAATATTTTGAAACTATTTGTACTGCGATTTGATCCAGTGAACATCGCTACTGAGAAAAACTAGGATGACCCAATGCTACTGGCCCAGCATTTGGATAATTGATCATTCGAATGATTACATATTAAATGGTTAATCAATGGTTAAAAATCCACCATTTTAAAATGAACATGCATTAATCATCAATAAATGCATTAAATTAAGCTTGCATAAAGAAAAGATTTTAAACTAAAATCTAGAATATGAATTAAAATGTTCTTCTTCACCCGCTGTTTTTTATGTGTGTGAAATTGGGAGAGGGTGGTGGTGACTTTGGAGAAGGAGCAGAGTGAGGTAAGTATTAACAGTGGGGGAAATGCGAGTATAAGTCGAAGAGGGCTGTTGAGCTCGCATCGCTTGACAGGATAGTCGTTTAGTTCTTCGGAAAATTGCTTTATGATTCTTTTATGCTCTTGTGTTATTTAACGTCTAAAGGCATGGGGGAGGTTACGGCGTCATTAATTTTTGGAAGACTCGATACAAAAAAGAACAGTTATTATATATTTTTTAATATCATTAAAAAATTAACACAAAAAACGTTTTAAAAAATACTGCAGTATTATATATAGCATGCTTATTGTTATAATAGTATTTAGGCAGACTTTTTTTATTTATTTATTTTAATTATCTTAATAATAATTATGCTACTGAATATATAAAACATTAAATATTTATATCTAACCGGTATATTAAATGATAGCAATATTACCATTTATAAATTATATAAAGACTACTTTCATTGAGAATTGACAACTATTTTTAAATAGAATAAATAAAATTTTATACTTGTTTTATGTGTTGAAAAAACAAATAGTTCACAGACACGACAACTTAAATATATGCATTCTGAACTTTCGATATTCCATTTACATGCTACATACTAAACGTACATACGAAACATAAATATTATTACCACCAGAATAATATTATACATTTATTATGTATCATAACTTCTCATCAGTGGTGACACATAATGTAAAAGGCTCTAGAAAAAGGGTCGACACCATGCTACATTTGAATATTTTACGTCATATAAATGTAAAAAGCTCGCACGTAACTTGTGGTTAGAAAAATTGAATCGCAAAAAGCTCGTCGAGCTTTCGCGACTCACACAAGCGAAAGTTTGCGAGCGTCTCTCGCCGAGCGTGAAAAATTAAAAGTTTCATATTTCCATGCAGAGATTTAGAGCTTTTTGCTGTTGACTACGTTACATACAGGCTGATGCGAAAGACTTTATTTATCAACGGATTTTACAAAAGTTTGTGTACGATTTTTAAGTTAAATACTAGTTAGTGACTGACAATTATCAAGGTGACCTATCATTTGATTGGCGCACCAGAAACAGCTTTCACTCGCGAAATGCAACTCTTCATGCTAACAATGAGATAATAATCTTATCCTGATGATTTTTTTTGTTGTTTATTAAAATTTCATCAGTATTCATACAGGGTTATTGTTTAATTTTTCACTTTTCAACGCCTTCAGTTTTAATAGTCTGAGAGAATGAGCTAGAATATAAGCAGGAAAAAGGATATCAAAATTAAGTTTTAACCAAGTCTGTGGAGTCGGATTAGAAGAAAACGACTCCGACTTCAAATTCAAAACTGACTTCGAATTGAATTTTTAAATTCCGTTTAATTTACATATCTGTACACCATCAGATCATTATAGTCACTACAATAATTGTGGTACATTTCACCAATCAATACAATGAATAGACTAATAATTTTTCGATACCTATAAAATATTTACGACTCCGCCTTCGTAAAAAAACTCCCGACTCCGACTTCACAGCCCTGGTTGTACCCTAAACTAAATATTTTACTAATTCCGATTAATTAAATTATTCATCTCGGCAACGACCCTGCATTACACAATAATACAACTAATACAGTAAAACCGTTGTTTGAAAAATGGGGAAAATAGTTACAGTATATTTTTTTATAAATACAACAAGTACACTAGACAATATTTTTTAGAAAAGTTGTCAACATTTCAAGTGACTTTAGTTCAATATAAAAAAGTTGTCAAAAAGTTATAGTTACAACAGTTACAAGTGAATACTTACATTTCTTGTAATCTTTGTTTTTGTTATTTAAAATTTATGTATATAAGTAAAATATAAAATAGTATTATTATAATATTGATGTTGTTGTCATACTTAGATTAACACACTGTAATATATAAATTATACATACATGAGAGTACATAATATAAGTATGACAAAACGTACAAGCACCGAGACCAAAGCCGACTTGAGAAATCTCACGATGTTGTAATTATGTTTATATTTTAATGAGGGACATGAAATTTTAAATGTCATTTTCATTGCGTCGAGTATTTTTATATGTTATGAAGTTCTATATAACGATATTATGGAAGCACTGTACAATCAAGCAGTTAAATGAATACTAAACAGAATTAAAATATCATAATTTTAGGATAAATGTTAATTGGATAAAAGATTTTCTTTTTCCATAGCGATTACAGTGGCTGATTTTAAATAACGTAACTAATTTAAGAATTATTTATTTGTATTCAGTCAAACTTAAATCAATTTAAATGAATTCAAAACATTTCTTCTTTTACTTGGCAATTGGGGTTCAAAACAAATGAGTTAATGTGGTATTGTAAATCGATTGATTTTTTTAGATACAGTCAGGATAGAACGATATTACTTACAAGAAGTAGCTATTTAAGGAATTCTTGTCACTTTTGCTATCATATAAACATATTTTTACAAATTCATTGTTTGATTGAAAATTTACTATCGTCTTACAAATGCATAGATTGGGATTTGGAATCGCAATATCGGTATTACCGAAACCGGTATCCCGATATTCATAGCGTTTTAAATACCTGTTTTGAAAATGAATTGCAAAAATATCACTATTTCGGTATTAAAAAATGTTCGCGATGAATTGAAACTGTAGTATATCCCGTACGGACAGGTTCAAGAATTGAAGACTTCAAATTGTGTATAATTTTTAAAGAAACCGAAGTTGTTTATGAAAATCACCCGTTTATTATTGTGTATATTTTTTAATGGCGGTATTTTATATGAAATATCGAAATACCGATGTTGATTTGCTCGCTAAACTTTTTCATAATACCGGTACATATTGATATTTGCAATACCGGTAATAATAACGAAATAACCGGTATTGATGTATTCGTTCGATATTGCAATGCCTAATTGGGACTAACAACCACTTTTGAAATCTATGTATGTCAAACCAATTCTCTTATATGTAAAATATCAATCTTAATCGAATAAATATATTTCGTTTTATGTATACACATAGTTTTTATTATAGCTTTGACTATTTTAAAAGACATCTCAGTCTATATGTGAAATGAAAACTGCGAATTAAATGGATCTCCGTTTTATATTTATTTCAGTTATCGATAGAGACGTGACAAAAATACGCTCCCCAAATTGGCGAGTACGAAGTAGATGGATGGTATAGTAAAGGGCAAGACGTCTAGCAGACTTTGATATAATAATAACGTGGGTAATCCATTATCTCATGACCCTATGATAAGTTGATCGCATTCTCGTGGCAGTGGTTCCAAAGCAAGTGCTACATAAGTTTTGAATTTTCAAATACATATATCGAGCAGTGGTTTTTGAAACGAAACCAACAGTCTAATTATGATATATGTACATATATTGTAGATACTGTCCGAGAACGCAAAAAAAACAATCTATGCTGCCTATTGTGGCCTAGTCGGTTAGTGCTTGGCTTAACCGACCATGCGGTTCTGGGTTTAATTATCAGTCAAGTCAATATTAAATTTAGATTTTTTCATTATACATTTGAGATCTAAAGCATGGGTGTTTATGATGTCAATTCTCATCGAGTTTATCTCGTATGATGTTTCCTTTAACTTCGAAATATTTGTCGCATTGGCAAAGTTGTAATGTTAAGTATTTGAAAAAATATATAAGCCTTTATTTGCAATTCATCTTTTTAAGAAGAGTTTACGATTTAATTCGATTTCATTATATTTGTTGTAGGTTTTTTCTTTGTGCATTAAATTCAAGATTCAATCTCTACTTAGTTGCTAGTTCAAAGCTTAACTTATTTATACATTCATGATAGGTATTTTATTTGCTTGTTTTGTTTATTGAATACATTTTAAATAAGATAATCAAATATATATTTGGCTGAAGTTGTACTAATTATTAAAAGGAAATTATTGGTTATATATCAACAATTGTAATGAACAAAAACGAGAAATATCTACTTAAAAGAAAATTGTATCTGTGTCTTCAGAATATTATTAAGCAAACGATTTAGATTCACTTAGTGATGAGGTCATGCCCCTACTTTTTATGACAACGATAACTCCCGCCCCACATATTCTAGGGGGCGTTCTCGAGGTTGCCACTGGAAAAAAGCAAGGAAAAGCTTTTAATTTTCTCGCTGTCCCTTTATGGAAGGATGCGGGTGGCCTGCTGCGATTTTTTCATCCCTCGCTGCCGAGTGATGTCAGAAAAATTGATATTTCACGTGGAAAGGGTTCATATCTGCTTTTGATAATGTACACAGGATTAAAGGAAATAACATTCTTATAATAAATATAGCTTTCCAACATTTTAGTAGACGTATGAATCGAATACATCCTCACGTATATCGACGATTATTCATATGTTTAGTTTGTCAAGTAAGATGTCTATTTTGTCAGTTGAATACTGATTGAACGATGTATGACGAAGTTCATACGAGTTAAATATGAGATGTTATATTTTGAATTTAAAAAACTATAAATAAGCTAGCACGCCGAAAGAAAACAGTTTCTATGAGTACTTTGTATGATTTATTGTAAAATAAATTATACACCAAAAATCGGTTTTTTGTTATTTTATTATTTAAGTCTTCACTGAATACATAAATAACTGTAGATCCATTATATAAAAACTACATCTACAAAATATATTGGCATTTAACTCCCTTTCATTTTGTTTATAATCACGATGATTAAGTTAATAGTGCTTGGCAGCTTATAAAAAAAATATCAAACGAGTGTACATTTACCTTTAAGTATGTGTATTTTTTATATTTTATTTTAAATATAGGCCAGGTTAGTAAAATATTTCTTTGCTGTCGGTGAAGTAATTCATATTAAATGTTTTCTCGCATACTAATCATATCACGTGGAAAATCGTTCGCTATAATATAAAAAAGCCATATCTCATTTTAACTTTAGATACGTGTTCTTAATGATACCTAACACTTTATTTATTATGACTTTAAGAGCCTGAATAAAGTTTACCTGACGTGTCAAACAAATAATAATCATAATAAATTGCTATGGCTAATCCAGTTTCGTGATATTTTGCGTGTTACCTAAAAATATGGGTCACGGTATTCAATTTGGCTTTTCACGATCTAGCCGATTTCTAAGGGACCATTAGCTATGCAAACGTAAAGAACGAAAGCCTTCCTGACCGGAAGCGTTATCTCCAGACATGAAGGTGGAGGGTGAAATAGAGGTATCACTTCCGGCGCCGTTCGCTTCCTGCTGAGGTGACGGGCTGACTGGAACTCTAAAGGAGGGTGTCTGTAAACGTCAAGGGCTCCTCGCAATGGAGTGTGATCAACATTATATTAGCAGACAACTGAAAAACGAAACACAATACATAAAATGTCGTAGTATATAAACTTTTATTTTGGTGACCGTACATTTTTGGGTGATTAATATTATTTACTTTTTAGCTATGATTTTATATATTATATGATACGACCAGCTATTTTTATATTTCATTTTACGGGTGCGGAGATTATGTATTTAAACTTACTGAACTATAGTTATCAAATAATTTGAAAAACAGTTCAAATAAAGTATTTCTTAAAATACATTTTATTCGAAGAATCATTGAAATATGTTACTGCTTAAAATGTTTCCTAAGCGAATTGTTCGATTAAAAACGTCACGAGATTGTTATCGTGGATGTGAACTTGTTGGTACATACTAAAAGTAAACTGTAATCAACGACATAGTAATTTATCGCATAAAATATAAATAAATTGAAATAGTACAACGTCCCTGTTATCAATATGTACACATTCAGGAAAAGAACTTTATCTACTTTTGCTGTTATGCTGGAAAAATCTAGAATAAAAGAAAACCCGCGTAAGTTTTCCGGTCGCTGCTTCAGCCATAAAACATTATTTTCCAGCTAGCAGCCTGTTAACGTTTCCGCCTATCCCTTAGGCCCGCTTATCCCACCCATCTTATCACCGCAACATATCCGCCCATCGCTCGTCGGATGTCTCTCCATTCGCTACCGACAGTTTTCTTTACTTACCTCCCAGGGTTTCAAAAAGGTTTTGAATATTTTTTTAATACAATTTTTCAATGATTGCATTGCATAAGTAACACTTTTGGATATTTATCACTATATAAGTAAAATTTATATGCATATATATATTAGATAAAACATATGTATTTTAATGATTTATAATCAGCAGCTTCATGGATGTCTTTTGACAATTCATAACATGATCTCAAAATAATTGAAAATTATCTCTTTAGTGTTCAAAATGTCTTTTATGTTAACTTTATTTGAAGAAAAATAACATTAGCTAATATCAGATCTTAAACGCAATAAGCGTAGAAGCCATTCACTATGAAACATTTCTTGTATTGTTAAACAGAGAACATTTAAAAATCATAATTTTTAAACGTACACTCGCTAAATAAAACCGTCAAATTAAAAAATATGGAAACGTTTTCTTTATATGTATATGTTTATCTGTATTTAACGCTATTTGGATAAAGAAATTATAGGCGAGTAGCTATTCGATAATATTAGATATTTTATTTGACCTAATATACGTCACCCTTGTTTTTCTACTGGTATTCTTCTGTTGTAGACGTCTACGATCCACGTAGGCCGTAGATATCTTATCTTCGTTGAATGTAGCCGCGTAGAATGTTTCCTGTAGACGTTTCGGAAATTATTAGACTTCTAATTTTACCCTCGTACACGATTCTAAGTGGCAGATACTTTTGGGGTGTCTGTGATAATAGTGATATCATGAAAAGAGAAGTTAATCAAGATCCCATCACAGGAAGTAGAAAAAGAGGGTATTAGAAACTAGCTCGTATCCAACATTAGAAAACGTTGACGTCCAAGCGATGAATTGTTACTATTAATTATGTCTCAAAAGGGTAAAAAAAATATTTTCGTCTGTCGTTTGTGGTAGATTATGACGTTAAGTAAGTAAATTAGTTATGAGTCCGGGTTCTATGGCGCAGCGTCTAGCGTTGTTGGCTTCCGTGCCGTATCTCACGGGCTCGAGTCTCAGTACGAACAGAGTTTTTCGATAACTGTTCGAAGGCACGGGTATTTGTAATGTCTAAAAAATCGCTACTACCTTTCCGATCCTTCTATTACTGGGCGTAGCGAGAGCGATTAGTTAACCACTATTCCTGTCGTAGCCTTATCCATCTATCCCTACTACTCTCTACGGAAAAAAGAGAGGTTGAGTGGCTGGTTAACAAACAGTTATCGTAGGAATAGTTCTGTTGAGATACCTCCATGAGGAGGCCATATGCACCATATTGGGAGCGGACATAGATTAAAAGTTAGTTAACTTATACACGATTTCAAATATACTGTATTGTATTTATACTATAGAACTAGATATTTTTAGTAAGTCCAATGTGTCGAGTGTGGTAGTTTGACGGTAACAGCAGTCCTATGCAACAACTTAATCGTTGAATGTTTTCAATACAACTGAGTAGGTAATAGGAATTCCATTTATAATAGTCCTTTATTTACACGAATCTCTTGGCATACTTTAAAGGGATTACCAATATTTCTCGAAGATTTATAAAAGGATCGATATAATACTTGTAAGCTTAAAGCGAACAGATAAATAGGTGCGGATGCGCTGGCTTGGATCATAAAATATTCAATAGATATCCGTGCTTGCAAAAAATCTTTTCAAAACTGACCAACTATAGCTGTGAAAAGTATCCGGGTGTATTATTCAATAAAGAATATTATTTTCTACACCTCAATCAATTGATAGTCTCAGTCAAGTCCAGTGGATTCAATTCCATGAATTATTTAATATAAATAAATAACCTTTTTGAAGCTTTTTCGTTGTAGATAGGGCGTCCTATCTCGCGCTTTTTTTCATGATCCGGAATTACGGGATTGATCACTAACCATTGTTTCCGAAAATTCTGCCGAAAAAAGTGACGAATTGACAGATTAAAAAATGATTCCTTTTTTAAGTCCTTTTTTTAGCTTTAAAAATATTGATAATATATAAAATAATACAATATAAAACGTTATTATCATCACACATCCTCATCACGTAGGGTTGCAAACGTCTAAAAAGAGGACTGAGTGTAATGCCTTTTCGTAAAGAATTGTCATTGTTTACGTTAAAACTTAATTAAATGCTATAAAGGGTTTGAATATAAAATGTATACATACCTTTGGATTACATGATATGGACAAGTGTTGTAAATGATATATTAGAAGGGTGAACCCTAGTTTTAAAGAAGATACAACGTAGAGACAGACACCCATAGATGAATTCTAATTAATACGATGATTCATCATTTTATTTTTTTGCGATCTTTCACCGCAACATCCCTGCGTCCCTTTGTCAGGGGCCGAGAATTGCACTTCTTGGCACTTGTGTCCCGACACATAGCCCAGCGGTAGCAAAGGGAGTTATAAATGGTCTCGACGGGGTTCCCCAAAAGAGGTGTTAGGGAGTTGAACATGTCTCGCGATTTTGACAAAGACCGATCCCCGTTAAACATATCTATTGTGTGTCAAAAGCATTTTTTGCACTCCGCCAACAAGTAACATCTCAATGAATATTATTTATCTTGTAAAGTAGCAAGGGTATATCTATTTGTGTCCAGGTAAGACACTTATAAATAAATTTTGATTGATGGTGAATTTGGTACAAACATTCTACCACAATAATCGATCGATACATTCAAATTAATGTTCCTAATATGTACTGCAAATACTACAAAATATATTAAAACATATCGATTTTTATATTATGGAATCTATTTTTTTCTACCGATTGATTGGTCAACATTGATAATTTAAATTATAGACATAATATGTCAAAAATTATTTAAAAAAAATACCATAAACATATTATGCTTATGTTGTGTCAATTTTAGTAAACTTATTTTTAAGTATTCGGTAAGGAAAATAATATATTTTTTTTATGCCAAGCGAATTTCTTGCTTATACAATTAAAGAAATCTCTTATATGAGTATGTAATGAAAATAGTGAACATTCCATTTAGTATACAAAGCATGGACTTTATTATACAAACACAATTCATTTGATATAGGAAGGAAAATAAATGTTCGAAAATTCCTAACATGTACTAAAAATTGTATCTAGAATATTTTTTAATGTTAACCGTTTTTCTATGTAGATATCGCAATCTTGAAACTACCACTCGGTAACTTAATATTTAATATTTTTGTGATTTTAATTGAATGTGATCTTCCATTTACTTCTACAATATTCAATTAGTTACAATTAATTACACGACATATTTATTTTATATTTTAAAACATATTGACAAATGTTGTATATTTTCTAATTGATTAGTGTTTGAATATCATGTGCTCAACAATGATAAAAAATAAAAGAAAATAACTAATTGTATTTGTCTTATCATTGAAAGAATTTTTGTTCGAAAAAATATTAAAAAAATATATTTTATTGACAGGGCTGTTTTATCATTTTAAGTAGGGTGAGTATTATTAAATTTGATATAAAACGAACATCAGTGATGAATATATTCATAATTAATAATTGAAATGCTCTAATTTACCGCAAAACAGCAAAGATTTGTTTATCTTTCCTCCCACGCTCGAATCATTGTTACATAATTAGTTAAAGTATAAAAGGATGTGGGATTTGGTTCATAACTAGCTAGGTACCACCTGCGCTTGAATTGTTTTATTCAATTTTTATCATTTTAATTTGTTGTTAAGTAGGTAATTATTATCTTTACAGTTTGGTTACCGCTTTAAATCTAGACAAGTAATTATTTTGTGCAGTGGTTAATTTCGTACACGATAATTTAGATCGAGTCAGTGATATTAATTTCCTCCGGTTATCTCAAATATAATAAAGTTGATTTTTCAAACAAAAATACGCAAAATCGGTAGATTTTGGTTTACGATTTCTGTCAAGGTTTTCCAATAATTCACGACACAAACCTCACAGTTTTCAATATTTAAAAAAATACTTTTTAAATAAAATATTTTTTTCCATAACATTTCGTTAAACTAAATACTTTTACGCCACTTAGATTTCATTGTATGTTTACTATTTTATTAGTAACGAGATATTCAAAAACAAAATCTGTCTTTTAAATAACCTCAATATTCAACTAACTCTATATATAGTTAATGGTTTAAATATTTTTTTGGCACAATTATATTCATTATTAGTCTTGACGAAATGTGTTTAATATTTTCGTTCGTACTTGTCTAACTAATAGTATTTTATTTTACCGTAATTCTTTGAATACGTTATTAAATTAATGCAAACTGAATTGAACTTAAGAAAACGAGACATCTGTGGTCGTATTTCAAACTAAATGTTTTATCGTATACGCAAACCAATGAACGATCTAGCGGGAACACTTACGTGGCAATAAAACAGGTGTCGTCAGGTGTTTCGATGAAATTTGTATGAACTGTAAATGCAGGAGAATTAATTTGATATGGTATAATTTTTGAAAATAATAATTATCAAATGACTCGCCCTAATATCGGTTTCACTCGGAATTAAAATTTTGATGGTATAGTATTATCATCAACATATCTTAGCGTTAGCGAGCTGAAAATATACACTTGCATCTAAAATTTCCGAGACAATACCAAGCTGTGGAATCGGACTGTTCTGGATTCGTGCTCGAAAAACTTCGAATACATACTTATGTGTATTCAAATGTCTAGGGCCGAAATTTGCGCCACTGCATGCTACTAAGCCTAAAAAATATATTAATGTCGTGTTTTAAGGTATGGTTGAAGTTGTCTTATTCTTTTACGGCTCCAAAGCCTTGGACACTAAACATGTATACATGTATTTTGCATTTTATAACTAAATGTTTTAATATTTTAATTACAACTGAACCAAAGTTGTTCGAAGATGTTTTTTAATTACACCTTAATACTTAGTTTAATCTAATAACTAAAATATATAAATCAAATCTAAAATGAATCCGATTGAATTGAAATTATTAGATAGCTAATTCTATAAGATGTCACGGGGATTTTCTCTGATATAAATATTATTGCAAAAAAATACATTCAGTAAAAAGCCTTGGGGAGCACCAATAATTCAATCGTGGTATATTTCCATTTACTTGCCACGCGTAACGATCTAAGCATGTAGAGGTTGTTGGGGAAAACGCAAGCTGCATATCACTGCAGACACTCTCTAGCACGCGCACCTTCGCTCATGCCGACTCTGTTCTGTTCAACGTCATAATTATCTAGTTCAATCCATGTCACGCAGAGGTGAATTTATGGAAATTTTTATTAGCGAATTTATTTAAATTAAGGAGCATAGCATTACAAATAATACGAAGAATTTAATTTTTATTTATTTCGGACAAACGCAGATAATTTTGTTTAATCAATTTACAACAAAAGTACCTAACCTTTGTGAGGAATTAATAGAATGTGCCCCGTGCAGTTTTTCATTAGATCAAATAGTCGTTAATGGTATGGACTAAATTTTGCTTTGTGTAGCCTTGATTTAAATCAAGCATTTTTAGACCCATTAAACTTACAGTGATCTATCTGACTTGTGTCTAACGAGTTTTGTTTATAAAAGAAAGACAATTGAAATTGGTAAACATAATTAATATCTACATTCTCTATTACCAATAAATTATTTATGTCACCATCGCATGCCACCATGTCATAAACGCATCCAAATAAAATGTTTCATTTGTGTTAGACGAAAGAGGAAGTTTTTATGAAAGTGTAATCTATTATAGATAAACAATTGTCGTCTAGTATTTGTGTAAATACTTATTTTATTTTTAAAAATAAAAGATATTATTTTAAAGTCGCCACTACAACTTAATTCTTCTATACAGCCGATGACTACTGAATAATTCTAAATAAAGTGAGATGATTTTAATTATCCGAATGCTTTTGAAATTTAAAAAAATACTAAGCAACAAAAAATTCAGCTTTTCCCTTAAATTTTGCTTCATCGAGGAATGCTCACTTCTGTAACGATCACGCCCTTCCGTCTGCAGTGATGGTAGGGGAATGCAAATGATCAACACATCAGCGATGAACGAGACTCGGAGAACTTTGACGCTAACGCTTCGTATTGAATTTGATGTCAAGAATGTGTTAATCAAAATTAAGTTTTTTAAACGCATTGTTGCATGAATTATTAACGAGCTATTCAATGTTTTAAAGTTATAAGTGAGTTTTTTCTTAATCCGTCTCTGGCATTGAGCCTGTGCATCATTAACGTTTCGGTTGGTTAATAAAGCAATATGATTGATTTAGTAAATTTATTTTAGATCACTCATTTGCTGAGATGTTAAAAGAATATCTTTTACACGAACAAGACCATTATATTTCAACATCCAGTGATTAATCGACGATCTCCGTACACAATAATTGAAACGTGTATTTTTTGTGCATTTCGGTTATTGATGTAATTAATAAATTTACCGGAATTGAGCAATTTTGTAAATGTGTAATGATTTTTCAATAGGAATTAATAAATTTAAAGGCGTAAAGCCGATGATAGATGTTTAATATTTTATAATTAATCAAATTTATTTTAAAGTATACCCGGTGAGAGGTGTAGTAGTGATAAAAGTACATACAATTTTCTAATGAAATAATTAGTTCATTAAAATGTGCTCAATACAACTTATAGCAGTAAAAAACTTTTCCAAGAGTCAATCAAGCTTTTCTATTATGATGTTTAAATGCATTAATTGGTATTATTTTAATGATTCTCTAAATTTCAATTTCGACTAGAAATTACAACAACTATTTGATTTGTTATTGCCTCAATCAGATAATCAGATTTGAGTTAACGATGAAACAATATTTATGATGATTTTTCATGGGGAAACTATTATAATATTGGATGCATACCTTGCTATTAATCGAACTGAATCGAGTGGTGTAATTTTTCAACAATTAAGATCATGTTACTAAGAATTCTGTGCTTGAATATACCTCAAATAAAATAAATCCTTTTGTTATTTCACTGCGCCTTTTCACCAAACAACTCGTTAAAAAACATAATTCGACCCATAATTGGCAGATCTTAATCGACACAATTTTGTTAATTGCGTTTTAAAACAGTGGGTCGGCAAACTGCGTCTCGCGAGCCACATGCGGCTCTTTGGCTCATTGAGTGTGACTCTTCCACAAAATATGTACCACATACAATGCGATTGAAACTTCATGTCCCACGCGCGGAAGTCAGTTTCGGTCTTAAAACATAGATCACTTTTAGGGTGTTCACTGTCAATACTTGGTGGAAAGGCATTATATTAGTAAAAACACAATATTCCTTTGTACTTCATTCCACTTTATTTAATATGTCAGGACCGGTTTCGCTCATCGCGAGCATTGTCAACTGATGACACTTAAACTAAAAACTTAAGTAAAACTTAGAGTTGAAAGGAGTGATCTCAGCGAACTTACCTCAATGAAATTGAGGACCTTTTAATTAATCAAAAACCAGCATAAGAGTATCCATATCAAGTTAATAACAATTTATCATATCAGGATAGGCATTGACCATATATTACTATTTACTAACCGGAATTAAGGAATTCATTAATCGAGTTTAGTATGAGAGTAATTTTAATCGGTTACGATGTTTTGGCTATTATGGGTCTATGTGTAGAAAGATACATTCTCGAACGTTTTTCATTGTAAAGTATCATTGTATCTCTGTATGAGTGAGATTTTTTTGTATATTTTATGACGACTGTTAGTTAATTGGTAACGTAGTAGTTATTTGTGTTTTGTATGTACTAACGCTGTAACACAATCAAGACCGATCGCGTCTGCTGTTTATCAATGAGCGACAAGTGCTCATCGGTTGTAAATTCTGTATTATTAATTGAATTATGAATTTGTTGTCAGGTAATTGCTGGAACAGGTGTTCGCGGTTGGTTAGACGCTTCACACGAGCCTTCCAATTGGCTCAAGTTCGTCCGCTCATCCAATCACAGCCAAGAGGTCAACCTGCAGCACTTCCTATTGGCCGGACAGGTGAGATATTAGAATAAGACACTCACGGACTGCATAAATCTCGATTTACGACCGTGAAGAAGATCCACAGCGGGCGATGGACGTGATGAGACGTAGTCACGTAGTTACCTTTCCACCAACGCAAGGCGTTTTGTTTCGTACTTATTTAGTTAGGTATTTTATTAAGGCTCGTATTTTTCTGGTCAGAATTTATATTAAATGGTCATAATATTAATATCGCTCAAAATAAATAGTCATAATTTAAATACAATTTTAAAAAAAAACCTAACCTAACCTAACCTACTAACCAAAATCGTCATAAAATATTTTGACCGTATAATATTTTTATTCTGACCGTTCATATTTTTATTCTGACCAAAAATTGATTTAAATTCTGACCATTTCAATTGTTTTCCTTTATTAATTTATTTACCCACAGTTAAATATATTCAATACTTACTTAATTTAAAAAAAATACATTATTAATATTCTGTCAATTGATGAGAACAATTTTTAACCCAAGCACAAGAAACTCGAACTCAAGCATATACTTTGGAAATAACCCATAGTTAATACTAACGATATGATATCGATGTACAAGATACTTGTTACCTTGCAATTTTAGCACTGGACTAAAATTCTTTAATAATACCATTCTCATTAAAATTTCTTGCTTAATATGAAGTTCTTTTTTTGACAAATGGTCATAAAATATATTTTTTTATAATATGAATAGCCGTTATTTCACACGTAGAAAAGGAGCAGAATCAAATGTTTAAATGTTGAGGTAATTGGTAGACACAATTGGTTCCCTTACGGCGCTTAAATATACTTTCGATATGTAGCTGGCTCTTTAGGAACGAAGTGAAAAACATGTTCTTTTAAAATATACGTCCTGGCTTTTTGCCGTCCATCAAAGGGCGGGCGGTAAGTGTTAAACATGTTTTTTTCACTTGGTACTCTAAGAGCCAGCAACATATCGGAAGTATTATTAGCACCGTAGGGATCTGCAAAGCACATGTTATACTCAAAATATTTTGCGGCACACTACCTATTATTTAATCAAAAAACATTTCTTCGGTGTAATTCAATGAAATTAAATATATTGAATTGCTTTACAGCTGTGGTACTGTGTTTCTCGAGACATAGCAACCGGAGTGGAGCTGGTTCTTGGACCAAGAGAACCACTTCTTCTTCAAGAACTGCTCCAGGCTCCCCAAGATGACAGACACGACAGAGATGCTGGTAAGTTAATACCTGAGTATATATATATATTTTACAATATAATAAAGTACCAATGTCATCTTCCTTCTAGTCAGATACTATAATTCCATTTGATATCGTTAAGAAGAACAGACACACTCAATTATTTTACAATTGTTTTACGAAATAGATAAGAAGATAATTACGGTGCTAAATAATTTGTTCACATTTAAAGTAATATCTTTTTTATTCGCGTGTAATATTTTATTCTGCAAAGTAAAGATATCTTATAGGTACCACTTGAAATTTGAATGTTCTACGTCATTATTAATATCGAAAAAGTTTCATGTTGTAAGTGTTTCAGAAATAAATGGTGTCAAATATGTCAATTTTAATAACAGACACAAGTAATAAAACTAAACATATACAAAATCGATTCACTTCTGCCCTACTAAAACATTGAATTATATTCCCACCGTAATGAATAAGTTCACGAGTACACCGGATTTCCCATCTGTCATTCCACCTACTTGCCTTATAGACCTATACAAAGGGTCACTGCGTATTTGCCAGATATAATTCTTGTCAAAATAAATCATCACTATTTTTTATTAATAATCGGAAATATTTACTCAAATAAAACAATCTTGTAAAAATTCGTCGTTAAAATCAGCTTAGTATTCTTTTTTTGTTATTTCATTTTTATGCTTTTAATACTGCTCTTAAGAAGAATGTTTTTTCTTCAATTTAATTGATTTTTCTCTATTTTATACGTTGACATGATTTTCTGATGTGTTTTTGTTTATACTGACTTAAAAGCATGCAATTAAGGTCTGTGTGTTTGATAACGACATTATTTTATTGACAACAGAACATGAAAACTTTAAAAAATATATTTTGTTAACTTGATTAAGTATTGATAAAAGTAATACAATACGGCTAAGTGTTGGCTTATAGATGGTAAGATTTCTATAAAATATTTGGCATACAATGATTAAGAATAATTTTTCGATATAACTTAATAGATCACAATGTTTTTTACAAACCATTTTTATACGACGAAATTTGTCTAGTAGACCATCGCTGTACACAATAAATTAAAACGATATCAATATGAATAAATAAACGCAAAGTTCACCCTTAAAGCTTCCTGCAGTTGGCGTACCTGCGGGGAAAATTTATCCATCCTATGGCAACTTCCGCAGCGTCACGTCGGCGTCGGTCCGATCTACTTCCGGTGGCCGCGCGTGCCCACTTCCCGTCTTCCAATATATTAACCCACCCCGAATGTTCAACTACTGAAGTCCTCATACGTTACAAAGCCGTGCCAGATAAAAAAACATTTTCGATTACAAAATAACCATATTAATAATTTAGGAATAAATATATGTTTTAAAGTATTATTACGATCGATATTTGAAATCTATGTAAGCTATCTTATTAATTTGAATACATGTATATGTAGTAAAGTGCTATTATAAGTTGAAGGGATGCAAAATCAATGTTCGAGTAAGCGATATCCATTTTTATCATTGATGTAGGTATAGTTAAACTCAATACATATACAATTAACATATAATTGATTAGATATTTCAAATGATCCTTTTCCGATTTCCGATAACCTTTTGATTTACAGACGAATGCATGGATTAGATAACCAATTGATTGTAAATAATTGTAATTTTATCATCCACAATATTAATGTTTCGCTTCTAAATTAAAAAAAATATAAATGGTTTAACAAAGTTCACATTTCAATGGAATGAATTAAAAAACTGAGATATTGATAAAAAAGTAATATTTTTCACTGTTACAACATAAACGCATAGTTAATTGACAAGTGAATTTTTTGACAGTAAAAAATGACATTATTTTTTCAATACAACATAGTGAATTCAAAAAAAATATGGCTGTGATACGTGCATAATTTTTAGATGTGAAACTATTCATAAAAGGCATGATTAAAAATATTTCGTTCATGGAACGCCACTGGTTCCTTGTTGACGAGCTTAATTTATAAATAGCACGAAAGGTTGTCGTGACCGTTTACTGGGCACCACTCTTTTGTTTTTATTTTTTTGTCCAGTGATTTTTGTTTTCGATTCGAAAGTCAAATTTAAAATCATTTCGAACGGTGTGTAGAATAATTTTATACACAATGGCCAATATAGTGCAAGATCACTTTGCTATGATTATAATAATCAAGCACAGAGAAGTACTTTTATTGTTGTGCGTATTGTTATAACGTATTTCGAACGGACTGTTGCTGCACCTGGTAATTATCAATTGAAAAAAAACTTCATGCGATTAAAAACTGATCAATATCATAGTTCAAGTACATGCCTGATAAAACATTAAGTAATTATTATTTAATCGTTACAAGGAAGTCAGCCACTAAATTTTATATTATTTTTCATTGTCATTCCACCCACTTCCTCTTCATTTTTTTTAAAACATCGAAAAATTAATAGTAATTAATAATAATAATTAAAACCATTGAAAGTGCATTGAAAACATGTGAATACTATCGTTATTTCTATTTTTCGATTTTCATATTTATCACACAAATAACTTCGTCGAAGTAAGATATGTAGGTTAATTAAGAATTTACATAAACGAAAATGTAATGTGACATTCTTCAAGACCAATGTGGTTTTTATCTATAAAATTGCGTATAAAAAAATATTTGAAATATATTTTTATTCAGAATTATTACCCTTGATTTGATTATGAGATTATGTATTTTATAATTATAACATTTGAAAAAAAATATTGATCTGCAGTTGATGAGAACACAATAATTATAGTATCCTTATCCTTATGTACGAATACTTGAATATACATGCAGAAAAAATCTGTAATGTTTATCATCTTAAAACAATAATGGATTACGAATAAACAAAAAAATAAGTCTAAGGAAAATGCATCTAAATTCAAAGGTGGGCTGCCAATACATTAAAAAGGGGCTCGCTTAATCTCAAAGCAATTCTCGGTGTTCTGAGAAAGGAGTGAATATTTTTATAACTCATACAATCATAAGCAATCGATTGTTACTTAATACACCTATAATATGTAACAATATGCAATTTACCGTAAATTTTAATGGCTAAAAATGTCTACTGTGTATACTGATCGTCTGTCGTATATAATATATTATTCAGAAATTGCAGTTACGTGCTAATTTGATCTGAGAATATTATTTTCTCTTAACAAAGGGCTCGCAAGCCTTAATAAAATTAAACAAGGGGCTCGCTCAAGTCCCTTCGAGCCCCCTCCAGTCCACCCCTGTCTATATTCATTGGAAACTTATGAAAACTCATTAAAAAAATCTGATATTTTAAATGAAATAGCGATTTATTGTAGGACATGTGCGTGAATGATTTTTTTTCTTCTAAATTTTTTGTGAATATGGATTATGTTTAAAATAATAATACAGATTTTTTCAACCCTTTTTCTATAAAGAGAGATTGGCAAAAGATAGGCGAGCATACATACATTATCAGTTGAGGTTTGGTACTCGGGCTGTTGTGATACCATCAATCCGGCCACGCGTTTCCTCATTATAAAGGACGTTTTAATTGGGCTTGAAACGAAAGGGGACAGTTTATTATTGTAGGCTTACTTTGACGAATAAGTCAAATGTATAAACACCATAAACCACACATAATAAAAAAATATTAGTGAGAACGATACGATCGATAAAAAGCTCGGATTTAGAGTGTATGCCTGCGTTAAAAGTAATCTAAGATCTGCTTTGTAATCATTGTACGGAGAAGCTTATTGTATTCAACCGTTATAATCGACAAAGCTAAATCTTTTATACGTTATATGATTATGACTCCAATATAAACAACAAAGTAGGATTATGTTTTTCGATTGAATGAGATTATTGGTTGAGCATTGAGTTGATATTAATTGTAGAACACTGGGTCTTAGATATGAATATAACAATGCCGAAAAAATTGTATATCCGATAATAGTTAGTTGCTTAAATATAAATAATTGTTTCATATAATGTAACAGATTTACTGGTACATATTTCGTATAAATACAAAATCATTGATTAGATAATCGTATAAACTACTTTTCTTTATAATCTTATATTATTTAAACATGTAAATTGGACATAAATATAAATAACAGCAGTACCTATTTGGTTCCAGATTATTTCATAATTAAAGTCAATGCCGAGTCAATTGATAGGCTGGAAATCTTTTATTTTTACGATGAAATATTGAAATAACTCATTTATTTTTTTAAGGGATATTTAAATCGCAGTACAACTAGTGTCGATTTACAAAAATATTAATAATTTTTGATTCTGCTGTATTGTCATATGTATTATATACAGTGGCGGTTCTAGGTACTGGGCTAGGTGGGCTAAGCCCGACCTGCATTTTTCACCCAAAACTTTAGATGGCTGAATAAAAATGAACAGCAATTCGGCCGCTGAACAAAATAAATACATTTATAAGCGTAACTAACCTTTCCCAAATGAATATACTTAATATCTTTGTTTTAATTATCCTCTGTCAATATAAGACAATGTTACGTCTACCTACAATCATATTCCCGATTGTGTTTTGTATTACAATTTTAAACTGAGCCGGCACAATAACCCTATAAATACTTCACAGGGAAAAGGCAACATCACTCTGGCAACACCACTCAGGGGCTGTAATGTGATTAGACCGTAACCACAGACAATATCATGAAATTTTTCTTTACACTGGGGCGCAATCAAGCACGATTAGATTTTTTTTATATTTGTATGTACGGAAACGTCATCAATCACAAAGGATTGTGTTTCAATCTGTCAAACTTCTGTTGATCGTTGGGGGCTGAACTGATTCAGCCCATTACACATACTTATGCATTGAAACACAAAACCAATATCGTTGTATTGTATGAAAGTGACAGGTATTGACTTTCAGTGTGACAGTTCTGTATTGCTTTTAGTAGGTACTTGTTATTTCACTTTGAAAGAGACGAATTAAAGGATTCCGTGTTATTATTCTATTATTTCTTAGTTACATTAGCATTGATTTTATTATATAATAATTTATGCATTGCAGTAGTATCGTAGTATTTGTTAATTTGCTTGTAGATTAATGTATAAGGTGAAGTAGAAATATGCTTTTCTCTAGCCCACCCAAGATTTTAGGTCAGGAACCGCCACTGATTATATATACATATGACAATATATAAATAAATATAATTCTATAGTTATCCATTTTGTTATTGTAAATGATTCAGTTTTCTTGTAAATATTTATACTTTTAGACCAGGCATGCACAAACCTTGGCCCGCGGGCCACATGTGGCTCTATTTTAGGTTTCGTGTGACCCTTTCGAGGTTTTAAAATTTCTATACGTTTTACATTTTTTATTGGTAAAATAGATATTTAATAATATCATAATAAAAATAAATGGTTAAAGGTTTTGAGATTTTTATTGAGAGGTGTTTGTTTAATATGAAAATAAAAATATTATATTATTTTTACGGTTTAAAATCAGAGACATGCATTATTTTATTTGACCCACCAAGTGATTTCAGTTGGGAATCTCTGTTTTAGACACTACTGAGCCATGTTTAAGTTTGTTTGCAAAAAAGATATTGGCTGAAAATTAATGTGTATTCGGTTAAAGTTTCTACTGTGCAATATCCCAAGTTGAGAGATCGTGTCCTCACCTTTGTTTTTTTTTAACCCCCATTATTTTGTCACGAAGAGCAGAGGGCGGGGTCGTCGGAAGAGTCACGGTTAGCGTTTGCCCTCCGACATAAAGCAATGCCGATATTGCGTAGTGATACCAATCAACATGATAATATGAACTGCAATCAAGGCGTGACGGCGACATCTGGTGCAGCGGGCGAGAGTGCTAGCGCGGAACATACTGTAACGGGCTCCTGGCTTGACGAGCTGGTCGCCAATACAGATACACATAATTCAGCATTGATTGTGTTTCAGTATCACCCTTGCAATAAGAATGTTATATTTCATCAAAATCAGTGTCTATTAATAATGGGACTTATCGTCTTATATCCTCGATAGATTTATAAACAGTAGTTAAATAATTGAGGAGCAAACATTCGAAAAGTGATTTGTCACACAAATACAGATCCTAGGAAATGATGATTTGAGTGCTGGAGAAATCATAGTTTGTTTGAAAGCGTGTACTTTAAGATTTATTTTTTATAGGAAAAAACCTTTTTCGAGGACTAATTAGGATTTCCATTCATAGATTTTATTATTGACTACCAGAACTGATATTAAACGGCATTTTTCAAAATTTGTGACAAATCACTTTTTGAATGTTTGCTCCTCAATTAATTAAGCGCTCGGAGCCTTGCAAGATTTTTTTTAAGTACAGTATTGCCAGATTTTTTCTTGATTAAAAAAGCACATGTATTATATTTGAATCGGTACAGATCGAAAGTGAATATGTCGATGACAGAAAAATGTCTGTGTTGAATGAAATAATTATATTTTTTATGCTTCGTGTGCAATCGGTGCTACGAATTTGACTAAACTGATTTTGACTGCGAATTTTTTAATTTTATTGATCTGATGAACAAAAAGTACTTTCGTTTCCCATTTACTAAAAATATAATTTTATAATATTGTCGATAATAAAAATATACATATGATAACATTATTTTAATTAATAATGATTCTTAGCTCAATGTTTTACACGGAGTTGAACAATAAGATTTGTATTTCACGTTATATGTCTGGTAATTATTTATATTTAGTATATATTATAGGAGAAGGTTATTATAATAAGGTTAGGTTCAGTTGAAATTTAAACACATTGGTTTATTGCTCGCTAACCGTCTACTGTACTTTTTTTACAAGCCATCGTAAAATCCACGAACAATCATCGAAAGTGACTGCCGCAAGGTATTGAATTACCAAATTCAGATACCACCTTGCACGGAATTACAGGTATTATTTGGGCGCCCGTTTAGAGATCGACACATTTTTGAACTCGAGATATGTAGACAATCTAAATTGACCATAGAAATTGCAATATTATCGCCGAATCTGAACTTTCACTCACGTATTTTTATAAAAATGCACTTGCGCAATTGACCGTTTGTTTATTCTTTACATAGCGGAGATTTTTTTTATCATTACGACCGTATCGGAAAGATTTATTGAATAATTATTTTATGGATACGCCGAGAGGTAAATTGCGGTCAGCTCTAGTTCCGTGATATAGTTTTAAGAATGATATGTAAATCTTTTTTATTGACGTGAAAAGATAATATGCATTGACGGCGTAAGGCAGTTAAATAAAACGATTTTTCAATTGAGCTGTCAAAAGCATAGAATATAAAATTTAAATTACCAATATAACGATGATAGATATAATTTGAAAAGAATGGGTGTAAAATGGTCTGATCAGATAATAAATATTCTTTTTACGAAATTAACGTTACCATATTAGTAGATGTCCTTGGTGCAATCATATAACCGCAATTTAGCTGTTTTGACTATAATAAAAAAATAATACGCTTTAATTAAAATTTATGGCGTAGAATAGAAGAAAATTTGATATCCTTAAACATTATATAATGTTACCTCAACCCACCATATTGGATGTTTATAATTTCCCATTTCTAAAAATACTTATTATGTATTTCTATCAATTGTAAAATTTTGTATTCTACATAAGAAGGTATTTTTATACAAATTATTCATTTAGTATTGAATTAATATTTTTTTGTTGATGCATAACATTACTTTGACTTAAATTAAAAATAGCTTCGAGGTTGACAGTGAAACCCTTCGAAGTGATATTTCAAAATGATTATAATCAGTACTGAAACTTTTTTCAAGTATACAAGATAAGCAGCGCAAAAATAGCGTTTAAATTAAACACGTATTTTTTTGTATTCATTTTCTTAAACTCAATTATTTTGTTCACGCCTAAGCTAAAATTCGTACTGTTCTGCAGACGTGCTGCTTACTTTTCGCTTTACAAAATGGCAATATTTATGTTCTGCAGCGGGCGCAACTAAATTATTATCACTCTACAAATTTCAAATTATCTCAGCTGAAAGATTGTTAAGTAACCCTTTTCTGCTAAGTTAACTTAACTGGCGTTTATTCTTGTCTTATTTCTTCTGTTTATTGCGAACGACTCGCGAAACGGGGAGAAAACGATTAAAGTTTTAATATTGCGAGAACTCATAAACATTTGAATTTAACAGATTTACGATCTCTGTTGCGATAATTAATTAAATTGAATTTTTTGCTATAATGTTTATCTTAATTATTTCACGCAAAGCCGTTAAATCATAAAATATGTATTTTTAGATATTTGTAGAAACTGATACGAAGGTAAATATATCACACGCATTAAATTAATAACATAATTGAATTTAAATAATTCTAATCGGGATATTATTATATGATTTGAACTGATAAATACAGTCATACGAATACGTATAAAACATTTGTAACATGTGCATATTTGATGAATCATTTCCACGATATTTTCGTTACATGTTTTGATTGTGATCCTTTGCCAACTTATTTTTTGCTTATTAAGTTACTAATAATATTTAGATCTAAATTAATATAGATGATTCAATTTTTGTTTACTGAATGATAACAGTTTTTTAATAATATACATATGTGTATATTATATATACTTTTAATTGATAATTATCTTTTAACTACTAAATTGAAAGAAATTATTGAATATTATACGACAACAAAATATAGTTTGATAATTTTATATCAGAAGCTTGGTAACTCTCAATTGATCTGTAACATAATTTTAAATAACTGAGAGAATACTTAAGACTTGAATATAATATATTTGTCATAACTTACATCTGTTTCCGAGGCAGCCTCATCATCGAATCCATTATCAAGTTAATAACTTTCCTTCGCTATATAAACTTTAGGCAATTATAACATAATGAACAAATCTCGCTTTAACAACTTCGAAATTATGTTATAATATTACTGCCAAGTCGTTGTCACTGAGAAGGCTTTATTGGCCATCAGCAGTCCCCGAAGGAAGTAATGAATACTTTGAAGGGGTTAACTGCTTATGCATTCTTGCAATGACGTCTCGCAGATGCTCTTAACAGTCTTCTTGTTCGCTTAATCAAAACGTCTTGGGAGTGAAGCCAACACACGAAAGCTCATGAGATAAAATTCTATTTTGTTTTAATAATAATGAAAATTTATATGTCAGTACACTAGATATTTCTCTTTTAATCAAGTTCAACATAATTTTAAACGTTGAATGTAACAAATAAATTAGAATTATACCAAGCGAGTACGAAGCATTTTAATGAATAAACGCAATATGTTTGTATACTGACAAAATTTGTCAACTTATTATCCTGGCTCATATTCCATAAAACCATTTCAAAAATATGTTAATGTTTCCATATGATTTTGTTTATCTTAATTGTAATGGAAAAAAAAACATTGACTTATTTATTACCTTTTTTATATTCTATTTTTCTAATGATATTTTTATCAACGAACAGCATCTATAACTATTCCAAAAAAAAATTATAATGACTGACATCCAGCCCTGGAGAAATTTAGATGTTTAAATTTATTAATAATTATAAAAATCGTTACCATAAAGCAAAAGTAATAATAAGTAAAAAAAAAAGTCGATTTTAAGAGAAGTATGCCAATCGATTGCTGAAAGATAAACCTTCATATTTTAATTAAAAAGGAAATGGTATATTTAAAAGAAAAATCTTACAATTATTTATAATGCCCTGTAACTTCAAAGAGTCAGTGAGATTAGTAAAATAACTACATACAGATAATGTATAAAAAAACCTACTATTATCTTTTATCATAAACCGTAAAAGAAACTAAATAAAACCATAGTTCTCTATTTAAAAAGTATAACACAAACCTTAAAGTTCAATTATCTCGAAACTAGTATTTTCGACTTATCCCACTGTTGCTTTAGGGTGGCGAAATGAGTAAAATATTTTTTAAAGTTTTTCAGAAAATGACCATTTTTTATTTGTAGATATGTGTTTTTTGGTTTAAGTTTACATGATCATATTATGATTGCATTTTTTAATAAACGATTTTTTTCATTAGCTTGTCACAATTGCGTTAATAAAATATAAGAATAGTGTATTATTTAACGCCTTATTCTGTTTTATCAAAAAAATATTTTAACATATTCATGCAATTATATAATAATCCTTCAGTGACTGTTAAGTTTCATTGCTATTGTAGCTTATAAGTATGTATACCATTCTGAACGAAGATTAAAATTTATCAATGATGCATGCTAGTTAGATATGCAATGGGATTGAAAATAATATTAAAATGAATTAATGAACACATCACGAACCATTTCGTGAGTAAACAGTTGTAAAGCAGTTTTAATAAATCTCTATTCATATTATTTTAATCCTAAAATCGTGCGAAAATAAAATTAAATGATAAGACATGGATGTTGCCCCCAATTTTGATAGATGGATAAACAGGGTGCCACCAAATTTTTATTCTGAATACAAAATAACGAATATCATATTTTTATATTCAATAAACAAATTCTTCACGATATCCATTACCAATGTGGAGTAAAAAACTCCTCAATATATATAACAGAAATTCGTCTACGAGAATTATTTGTTATATATTTTTCTACTAGTTAGTTTATTACTCAAATATAGTTTATTATATTTTATTTTATACCTTACTTTATGTTTATGTAGATAGTAAATCGAAACATACCATTTTTCATTTTATTTAGATATGTATTCATTATTATTATAGTTTTTTTTATATTAAAAACTGATTTAAAAAATTTAGCACTGAATTAATTGATTTTGATGATTTTACAGTTGCTTGTTGAATATTTATATAAATAGGATAGCACAAAGCAATGTACTATTAAATTAAAGAATTATTGCCAAACTACTTAAATCTTAATAGATTGTGTAATGATTACATTTTTATGTTAGAAAGAGAAAAACATTTTATTTCCGTTGATCAATTATTCTACTTATTAAACCAAAATTTAACGTCAATTCTTCCTAGGCAGACTTGATATTTTAAAAAATAAAACAAAATTGTATCTTATTTAATTTATTTGATGATGATATACATATTGTAAATGATCTCGTTTTACGAATATCGATGGCTATTAAAATACCAATCACCCTGTACATGACACATCGCGACAAAACGATAAATTCATTTCACGCGTCAAAAATATGAAAATGCATATTGTTGTATGATAAATCTGTCAATGTCGCGGGGGTTGCATATTAGCCCCCAGTTGCATCGCAAACCATCACACAACACAACCGGACCGACACACGCATTTTTACCCTTTTACAATAACAATAATGGCATTGCCAGAATAATATGAAGCTTATGACAAGCGGGCGAGTGACGCCATATTGTATAATACTATGGGGTGTATTGCTGTGAAACTGTATGAACACAAAAGCTTAATTTTGATTCAATAAAAAAAAACAGGTGTAAAAGTAAACTTAGTTACATTTATTTGATATTTATTTAAAAAGCTTTTTTGTTTTCGCAAAACTCTACAAGCTTTCATTCATTAAATATATTTCTATAAATTACAGTTGTGTAAAAAGAAAGATGGCGCGGCGCATCCTTTTTTAACTTTTGTCGAGAGTTATGACTCCACTTCATTCTTTTGCAATTCTAGAAAAAAAAAAAATTCATCATCATCAGAATTATTTTTAGTGATATGCTTTTTTAGCTATTAAACGATTTTTTTTAATCACAAAATTAATTAACAGTTGTAAATGGTATACAATATTATGTTGACATACTAACTACATAAGCTTAAGTTTTTATAATAATACTTAAACCCTTAAATGAAATACGAAATACTATACTACGAAAAGTATAAACTATTGTTTTGGATTTTAACATCTATAATATATATATATCCAATAATAAAATAAGAATCATTCTTCCAATTTTTCTAATGGATGTTGTGGTGGCAAAAGGTTGTTGGTTCTAATCCGTAATCAAAGAAAAGAAGTCGGAATTTTTGAAAATCTTGATTCTAGGCAATATTCAAATTTACTTTTAACTGTTATTTTTTTAAAAATTTTACCGGGAAAAAATATGACTACATTCTTTAAAAAATGTTTATTGATTATTTACGATAAAATAACTGTCAACATAATTAAGATTAAGCAAAATGTTGCAATTTATGTGTATATTTTATTGTAAAATCATGCATTTTTAGAAAATGTTAAAAATCATGCATCTAAGGGTATTGTTTTATCCGTAATAAATTAATAATTTTAACGTGTGGCAGTAATATTTTGGCTGTGCGATTTTCCTTAAAAACTAGTGCACACACCCTTCGACCGTGTCCTACAATGCGAGTACAAGATTTTTTCATTGCCATCATTTAGACACCCTTTGATATTATTTATAATTTTATTGTTGGAATAATATTTTGTTCAATTGTACCACGTATCTGCCAAGGATTAATTTTAATTTATAATATTTTCATTGCGGATTAATAATCAACTTATTTATTTGTTGAATGTTGGTAATGAAATACGAATGAATAAGCTCCTTCACAAATGCGCTGACCCGTGTATCTACATCTATTATCTAATATCAATATATGATTTAATCATAAAAAACTTCTATAGTGTCGTCACAATTAATATTTATAATCTTCTCCGATATAAATATTGTCTCGTGTCCAGTATTTCAACAATTTTAAGATGACGCGAGTGTGCGGGATTAATCAAAGTTCTATTTTAGATATGTTGAAAACAGTGGAGTCATAATAAAATTTAATGTTCTGGTAGTTGAACATTCTAGATCAGCGGCCGCCAACGTTTCGGACCTTACGGATAAACTTACCATGATTAATTAACCTCGCGGATGATTTTTCAGTAAAATATTTATAAAACCATTTGTTTAATATAAAAAATAATTAATCGAAATGAAATTTTCTGCTGTCTGTTTGGAATTAGATTATGGATTTTTTAATTGGCAGCTGTCGACTACTGTTCTAGTAATATGATAAATCAAAAAATAAACAGTAAGCTTTGCGGACTGATTTAAAATTCAAATTCAATAATAAGTATTCAGACGACAAGCTTAAGATTCTATATATAAGTAATCTACTAAAAAATAATCAATTTATCTGACCTTTTTTTACCTCGATGTTTATCTTCACTTAAATTTACCTTATTATTATATTAAATCGAGGCATTGAATACACTACATCAGTGTAATTTTATATGGCGTATTTATGAACGTATAAGTAATTATATCATATATGAAAAAAAAATGATATTTTAATTTTTACAGCAAACGAATGATTTAAATCTCCCGCACCCTGAATTACACATTTTTCAAAATTTGCTATTTCACATGTGTTCTCTCACAGCCGCCGTGCCTTATGATTCAGTTTAACAATGAAATACAGATAAATGATATGACATAAACTATCGCGTATGTATAATATACATAACTATAATAAATTGTATTGGTAAGTCAATATACACGTTAAATGTGGCGGTTAATATAACCGTATGTAATTTCAAATAAAGGATTTTATTTTGTAAATGGAGTAACGCGGGTTGGGCGGGCTCAGTGAAATAAAATAAATTTATTGTGATATCAATTGTACTCAGAAAAAATATGTTTTAAAATAGTATAGACATATTAATTCAATTATGAACTCGCATATATTTGAAGTTGTTTGTGAAATAATGATTATTAATTAAATATTTTTAACGAAATTTCAACATTACAATGAAATTCTTAGTAAACACAATGTGTGTTTAGTTTTCGGATTTTTATCCACTGTGGATTATATTCTATTGACCTATAGTTAAAACAAAATATTCGATAGGAAAGCAATTATTATAAGTTAATTTTATCTTGTTGTTATAGAATACACATTCAAGTACTGCTTTCACAGAAACTTCTCGAAGTTACTCATTTACCAGATGTTCAGATCAAAATTCCGAAAGATGTAGAAATCAAAAAAAAATAGATGCCTGACCCAATAACCTCGCCATCTACATTGGATCTATAATAAAAAAGACGTTGAGAAACGTTAAAGCTGTGTTGTTTTGTTTGTTTTAATTGTTCTGTGAAATTAGTATAACTATGATTTATAATAATAACCTTTAATAGTTTCACCCAGTATTGATATCAATAAAAAATATTACAATTAATCTTTAGTTGTTGTAATAGAGATATAATTTATATCCATTTGTGGAAACTGTCAACCCTTTCGGCGCTAATGTACAAGGGGTAAGGAATTAGGGAGAGTTATTTTATTTGTCGAGCGGTCGCGGGCCAAACATCATCATTCATCATCTCGCACTTTTATCATTAGAGACGTGCGCGCAGCACATTGCGCAATGCACGCGCTCACATGTGGGCGTCACGCCATTAACAGATCGATCAGAAAATCGTTAAACCAAAAGTTAAAAAAAAATGCAATGTGCCTCAATTTAGGTCGATAAACAAAGTAATATGCCGATAATGGTGTCCGTATTAAATTGATGATGTAGCATAAATTGACAAAGTATTTTAAATCAACCGTCATACAATAAGATAAAGAGTTTCTCTTAAATCAAAATTTCAATATGGGTTCTGACGTAAGAGTTTTGCATCTGCATGTTTTATTTGATATTTATTTATTAATATTTTGTATATTACAGTATCAAGGGTGGGATATCGTAGTAATTTACTCTTTATGGCAGTGTTCTAATTATTATTGAGTAATTTTAATGAAGAAACACTTAAATTTCCAAGCCATCTGTTTTGTAAATTTTTCCATTTTGCACTGTAACTAAAATTCAGTTACCCCGAAAGTTTCGTAAAGGCTTAAAGCTAGAAGATGGGTAAGAATCTTTGGTAAGTTTCTTTTCAAATATTTTCGTCTCATAACCTAATTTGAAAAAAATATTATAAACTTTGAAAGTTTATAAGCATTTGTAATATAATTACTCTTTAAACTTACTAAGCGTAAGAATGATATAAAAAAACATGTATCTTTTATTAAGAAAAAAATTCAAGCAAACCGACCTAGACCGCCCGAACTGAAAATATACTTAATTGTATGGCGAAAGCTATAATAATATCATTGTTATCTTCAATGCTAGTATTAAATAAGATTATAACTGTTTTTCAAGTTATATAAAAAATAGTTATCATCATTCAATAGCAATACAAATGTTTTAATAACGTATAGTGAAAACATGTTCATGTTTAAATACAAATATATAAATAGCTATTTAAGGATGGGAAGTATCATCATTATCTTTGACCTGACTCACCTTGACAAAATTTATTTGTTCAGAGCACAGTAATTTTCATGTTTTTTTTATACATGAGTGCTGTAGTATTCAGATGCGTTTTAGACATCGAAAATAAAAGATGTTTGATACAAAATGTTCTCTATAAAATTTCAATATCACTGTTTTATTCCCATACTAACCATATACGAATGTCATATTATTCGAAGTCTTTATACAAAAATATAAAATCTTTATTTAAAAAATATAGCAGCGTTCAGATATTTAAGTTCTTCGTTAATCGTTCTACGGAGCCAAAGTGTAAAGTGAAAAGCTTTCTATTATTACGGGTCAACAAAAAGCTTTGTCAATATATTGAAGCTTTATGGAATTGATGGGTTTTTAGTGATAGATACATTTGGGGAAGTTTACGTACGTACTGAAATTAAATCAAATCATTTTTTTCTTTTTCTTACATATTTTAAAAAAAATATAGCGGCATTATAGCAATTTATATATATTTTTAAAGAATACTGTGGAAATAAATTGTCATCATTTGTGACAGGTGCAGTTGAGAAGTGAATTTATTTTTTTGATTTATTAAATAAAATATTTTTTGTGTATGATAAATATATATTTTTTAATACGGAAATGATAATAAAGGTAACAGCCCTTTTACGCGTAGTAATTGGCGTCATGGAAAAACGTTAAAATTTGAATCACAACTTTCAATTATATTTTAATTAGATTCACCCCATGATGTCATATACGTTAAGCAAACGGGAAGTGGTTCACGAGAGGGATGTGAAAAATAACCACCCTGGTGAGTATACTATCAGACCATCGGTCATTGAGTCAGCAGTCAGTAGTCTGCATTGCTAAAACAATACATGCCAACGGTATGTATAACAGAGTTTCCACATTATTACTATTTCGTTCGCCCCCTGGCGCAGAAACAAATAACTGATCTATTCATATAATAATAATCAGAAAAGATTTTTGTAATAATAAGAATATTCACGCAAACTATGTTACTAAAATCATGAAGATACTTAATTAACGTTTTTTTTGTATTTGTTTATATTACTAGTTTACTTACGTATTTAAAAAAATTCTACATAATCAAAGCATTATAATCTTTAAATTCTTTTTTTTTATCAACCTTCATAATAAATGATGAATCTAAATAATATTTTTTACAAAATAAAGTAAACATGACGTTGAATTTTTTTTTTTAGAATAACGAATAATGCAACGATCAATTAAACGGCATTGTCAGATTGTACATTTAATAATATAGTAAGTAACAATTAAATGTATTTAAAAATTAATAAAAACTCTATTGTCGTACATTTTCACGTCGAGTTCACGCACCACACGTTAGGCGTCGTATCAATTGAGGGTAAAACACAACGTACAGCGCACCTGTCGTCTCACCTGACTTTAAAAGCTAACGATTTGACTTGATTTTTGTCGAGGGCGAATGTCAGAGGTGGGACAGAGAAATTAGCAACTGTTTTCGGTAACACAATAGCAATTTGTGTTAAGGGTTCATACCCAAAAACAATAAAGTAAAATTGGTTTTGTCTTGTTACAAAAAAAAGTACATGTATATTTTTCTTTTGGTAAAAAACTTTTCTTTTTCCATGACGTGCTAGTTTTTTTTTTGCTGATATTCAGATATAAAATAATGAATGTACGGTCATATATGTAAATAATAAATTATAATCATAGACAAAATTTACTTGATTTGAAGATAAAAGTTGAAGGTAAAATGATTATTAATCAATACTTTTTGGATTTAATTGAATTTATATTTAAATTTTAACTGTTGTCATTACGATAATTTATTGAAAATATTATATTTAAGTAAAATGTGTTAAATTGAATCAATACTTTTTAGAAATAAGAGGTTACTTACTTAAATTCATTAGAATCTATTTAATGCAGGTTTTTATAATATAAATTAATACAAATGATAAAACTCAGTAATATTGTACACTGAACCACCCTTGAACACCTGTGAGGGTGCTCAAAGGCAATATTGTTTTCCCTCGTTTTTATCTTCCATAATAGCAGTGACACGGGGGTAGTTACATACATTTCCCTATACCTGTTCGAAGTATTAGTTCGTATTTGCGTTTGAAAGGTGGGGGTTAATATCAATTTGACACGCCTTTTGTTTTTGAGTATCACTTCCCTTTATGGCACATTAAAGTTTTGTTGTGGAATACCGCGGGACGATCCTCTCCATTCACACACTATTCGGAATTGATTTATTTGTGATTTTTAAATTGATTTATTTTTCACTTCAGTGATTTGTCGGGTTAGTAGTTTTGATTAAAAATCAGTATAATCAGTTATATAACAATAATATTATCTTCACACCGAATTAAAACTAATGTGATATCAATTAATTTGTTGAAAGTAAAAATATAGGTAATTTTCCACTGATGTGACAAATGACGAAATAATAATCAATCGCAATTAACACACTGAAGATTTTAATTTAAAAGTGTATTCAATTATTTAACTCAAGATTTTCTATTGAAACTGAACATTTTTCTATTGTTCATATGTTTGTTTAACGTACGTTTTTATTTATTGACAGGTTCTCAGCATAGTGGCACAGTTGAAGACGATCGTGAAGAAGACGAGCTCGAGGATTCTGGAGAATTACGTTGTGCAGTATGCGATCTTCTATTTCAAGAATTAGACCAGTAAGTCCATACATATTTTATACACATTTTTATACAGATTGCCGGTGTTATAGACATTCTGAAATATATACATGTTTATTTTCAATGGAATATTCGTTCGTTCATCGGTTGAAGGAAATGTTTTTTTGAAGATTCACTTAAATATAATATGCCATTTTCTGTCAAATATTCTGCGTCGGTTACTTTTAATGACAATATTTATGGAGTGTGTCAATCATTATCATATCTTATCAAGCGATATGCAATATAAATTATAATATTAATGCATTTGAAATCCAATTATGAAGGCTTTTATATAAATATACATATACCTTCCTAAGCTCATTAATGTATTACGTTTACGTTGTTTTTTTTAGATATGAGATACTGATGAAATGTTATCTAAAATATTTGTTTTTATTTTTTAATCTTTGCTAGTCAGATGTCGCGAACATACAATCAATGTATCAGTATTACAAAGCATACATGGATATATAATAACTCATCTCTTACATTTATATTATACGAACCGAGTCGTCAGTAGTATCATTCAATTTCAGTAGATAAAAATAAGTAAGAATAAAAGCATTCTTTCATTAAACACAATTTTTGAAAAGGAATTCTTTCACTGTATTTTTTATCGTAGTATTCGTTGAAAATAAAATATTACATGTATTGCTTGCTATGTTATGTGGCGTCAAGTGCATCGCGATCGCGTGTTTAATATGGGACGAGAAAAAAATCTAAAATATTGTCACTTTGTCTAGCGTGTTCTTGGCAACTAAAGGACGATATCGAAGGGCTGTAAATGTACAGTGCGATCCTTTTCGTTATTGACGCCAAACAGTGATTGATTATAGGTTTGAAGACATTTTATTTGCATGTACTATTTTCATTGAATAAAAGCATTTTTTTTTGTATTTGCGTAGCTCCTTTCTATCACAAATGATCTATCGAGTTTATTTATATTTTTTTATTCATTTATCGAGTAAAGTATATTTAGAAAATAGAGCCTTGAAATTAAAACATCACAAAGATTTGAAATTTCGTGTGTAAAATGTTTGGTCAATATTTTACTTTTGTATTTTATCGAATCATTTGTAATTTATCTATCCTTAAAAATGATATGAATGTCATAAATACTGCATTTCTATATCCTTGTGATAACAACGCAATATCGTTAGTTTTCTCATTAAAAAGACAAATGCATATCGACTGTGGAGCGTAATACACTTGTATACACTTGATACACGTTCTAACAAAAGAATTTAATAAAAATAATAAAACATTTTTTTTAGTACTTATTCCACATAAAATTTATTTGATCAGGACCGGTTTTGCTCATCGCGAGCATTATTATTAACTGATAATGCTCGCGAAAGGTGTTAAAATGTGAAATAAGTACTAAAAAAATGTTTTATTATAATGCCATTTCACCAAGTATTGACAGGGAACACCTTAAAAAAGAATTTAAGCTGAAAATGCCAAATTAGTATCTACATTTAGCTCTTAAGTTTGAAAAAAGAAGGGTCTTTGAAAATTGCGACAAGGTAAAAAGACTTAAAAAAAAGTTTTTCTTACAAAATTTCCTTATTTAATATTGGATTAAGAAAATTAATTACTAGTTTATCAGTCTTCGTAGACTTCAAGGTTATCACTTTTTCATAATTTGCCTTTGGCCCAAAATCATCAAAAAACGACTTTTGTGCTTCCTGTAAAGTTTTATATGTGTGGGTCCTCTTTCCTTTTCACAGTCGACAGGCATGCCTGTCACTTTTTATTTTTAACACTTGTTAAAAATTATTAATTACATATGTTATTTAAATCCTATATAAGTTAATCTGTTTTGTTTTAATTTACAAAACCATCTAATAATTTACCTATGTAAGATGAAAGCTTTTATACTAAAAACACTTTACCTGGATAAATATATAAATTCGACAGTAAAATAATTTTAGTACCAAAAGGTAACATTATATTTGATTAAAATAAAAAAAAACTTACGTGCAACCTTTGCTTATATTTTTTCAAAATATTAAAGCCTTTAATATGTCGCATTCAGAAATAAAAGCACTTCAAACAATCAAACAACTATTATCAGCAGATTGAGATGTTATCAGGCATTGATTTTGTATTTTAATACTGCATTTACGTACTCGTATAATGTCCTCTATTATTAGCGTGACACGTAATCTAAACATCGTTACATTTAACGATCCACTCTACCTTATAACATCCCTATTATTTTATAACGTAGCAATTATTTATGTTTTCAAGTAGATGTTGCATGCACTGTAAAAAAACACAAACAATTCTGAATTCATACAGAAGCTGTTCAAATTAGGTACATAGTACAACCTGATAATGAATATATTTTATAGCTTCTTAAGCTATAATATGCTTTTCGTGCAACCTAAATACGAATCCCTGGACAAATACAGATTTTTTCAACAGCTGTATTTATTTATATTGTAAATATGCATTACTGAAACCTGCCCTGTCTTGCTGTGGATCAATTCGCTTAAACGTAATCTTCTTTTAGAATGAAAATCAACTCACTGATTTAACTAGTACAATATTGCTTATCTTAATTAGAACTTTTTTAATGAAAAAATAAATGTCGACGGATAAACAGCTTAATTTATTATCGACTAGAAATTACCTGTGACATAAGTTCAGTGCGCTTGATGCGCACTATGCGTATTATAAGATTCTGTGAATTTACGTGTCTTACAGAGAGAAATATTAAGTGTTATTGATCATTTAACTAAATGCGTAGTTATACTAAAAAACATATTTAGAAAACCTAGGGGATTTAAATAAAATAACGTATTTATGACTAAAATAGCAATCATCAATTTATAAATGAAGAATAAATGCTTTTGAAGTTTTGTGATTGATAATAATTTGACGAAAAAAAACTTATACATAGTGAAAAAGCAGTTTTACATTACTGAACCCATCACCGAAGAATACACATTTTGTTTTTCACAAAGTGCTAAGCGATTTTGTGGAAGGTTGGTGATAATATTCGAAAACGCTGCACTTTGGGGTCATCAAAAGGTGTCGCTGTATTTTTTTTTTGCGCTTCTCAATATTTTTCATTTAAATAATCTATAAACTATGGAATAAATATAGTATGCTGTCCCTTATTTTCTTATCGCTATCAGCTTAAAAATCAGTTACGTATTAAACAACGGTGAATAACGAAAACATAAATTATAGCAAACAAATCATGTGTTTGAGTGTATTACTCGACGCTTCAAAACCGTTACAGGTGGACGATAAAACTCCTGATTTGATTACCACTAAAAAAACACTCATATAATGTAATATTCATTTAATTAAATAAATGTCGGTAAATCATGCAATTATTTACGAAGCAGGAATATTTTACTTTGATTATATTTGAGGTATTCTAATTATCTTCAGTTTGAGAGTGGAAATGGATAGCAACAAACATATGTATTTTAAGTATAACGAATAATCGTTTGAAATCAATCGACTGCTTGTTGAATCCATTGTATATTCCATACAGCTTTTCGTTTTTTTTTTATTCAACCTTATGACTTGAGAATCAGTGTTAGTTTCCACAATATCGTTCGTGTTGGAGCTCCATAATGTTTGCATCGACATTAGCGACACCTGTGATTTTTCCCTAAAGTTATCTGTATCTATGCTTTGAACTAGTTTTAATAGTTTAAAAAATGTCAAGTTGATCGATGAGGATTCATTGGCTTAGAAAGTTTTAACGACAAGAAGTTTACTTAATTGCCGCGCTCAAGTAAAATCAATTGATTGCGCAAAAGATTTTGAAAGAGAATTGGAACTATTTCATCCGATTTATTTAATCTTTAAATTAAAAGTCTATAGAACTATATTATCAAAAAATCTATATGTCAAAGAATAGATACTAAAGGTTTAATGTTGTGTATGCTATCATTTGCAGGATACTAATAACTTCATGCTATTGTTGTATTTGTAAATTTTCACTAATCGATGTTTTTGTTGTCGTCTTTCGTAACCGAGTGGTTTTTATACTTATAGCAGTTATACAATCAACGAGTCTAATCAATCGCAAATAGCGATTTAATACATTGATTTTTCAATCAATTTACGAATTTGCGTCGAACTCGGTAAATATGTGTGATAATTTCCTCCTTATTCCTGAAAGGTGACTTTACATCCTTTTATTCGTATTTTTTATGAAATGAAAGGTTAAACGACCGGCTGACAATTATTTCGTCCCATTTTTTTTTTGTGCAAATGCCCTTTTTTACACATTTTGACTAGCCATAAGCCTAACCTAACCTAACCAACAAAGTTTCTCTCGTTAGATGCTTTTCTGTATTTTTTAACAATGACGTATGATTTAAATTATTTATCTATCAGCTGACAGGACGGAAATAGCAGCATTCCAAATAATTACAAGTTGTATTCCCACTTGTCAATGTTTTTTGTTTATTTCTCTAGTGTTATTGTTTGACACCCACCGGTGTTTATATTCGATTATAACTTCGTCTATTATTAATAGTTTTTTCTTAATAATTCTAGGTAGTGGTGGCAAGACATTAACTATGAGCCAGTCATAATCATTAAGTATTATCTGCGATCGAAACGTTGTTTTGCATATTGATCAGAAGTCAATGAGTGCATTAAGTAGTCCGTATGCAAGATTTTTTTTAGAAAAAGGTGTAGGTGGACATGTAATACGGAAGCATCCAATGCAAAAGAATTTTAAGTAGATTAACATACATGTTTGAGCGGCGTTGGGTTTTCTGGTTCTAAAAGATTCTTATCGTAAAACCGCGGTTTTAGATCAAGATGGTTGAACGTTTTGTCTCAGGTGTTAAATACAACGTGAACGATTTTGACATTGGTTCTTTCTATAAACTTAAATAAATTCCAAAACAATACGAGCATAATTTAAAAAACCTTAAGTAAGTGTTTTTTAATGAATTATTTCATTTCATTATAAATATAAGTTAATTATCTTAATTCGTACCTATCATGAACTTGTTTTTCTAATTAAGTCTATGGACTGCTTCATTTTATGGAAAAAATCAACTTATTTTAGATTTAGATGCTGCTGAATAACTTTGAGTTAAAAAAATAAAATACCCGTTTGTATTAATTCCACTTTTATTTAATATGGTCAGAACCGGTTTCGTTCATGTCGAGCATTATCATCTGATAAAAGAATGCAATATTACAGTGTTATTTAAACGAAACAAAATAAAATTATTATAAAGGAATTTACATTTCCTAATCCCTGTTCAAAATTTTCATGACTTACATAAATAGATTTGAAACTTTAAATAAAATTGTGCTTAAGAAATGTTCTGTACATTTTATAATTAAATCCAATCAGTGGTGTTGAGAGATAACAAATATTCGAATATCGAAAATCTAAACCTTATGGTATGTCAATATTCGAATAATACAATATGCTTGATTTTCATTTTTTTTTATATTTCTGACGAGACGTATTGATGGATAACGGTCTTTGGGTGAGCATTATGGTGTATTTCTGTTAATATAATGGTTTTATATGCTTTAATGTATTATATTCGAATATTTTTTTAAATGTGCGAATATTAAAGCTCGATTATTCGTTTGAGCCCCTAGTGTAGTTAGATTAATTTGAAGATATACTAGTTTCTGAATCTAATCGGATATTATAAAATCTAGACTAGTAGTTTACAAGTCTTTTCCGTTTGTATCAAGATAATAAATAGTCATTAATAGATATCGAGAAGCACAAGCAGCCATCGATTAATAGTTGCAAGCTTGCTAAGAATGAAATACGTTACTCCAATCAGAGTTATATAAACATTAAAAAAATCTATTGCGTGAAGATACCAGCACAGAAAAATTTCATTGCATAATATAGCTCACGGCTACCTGTCAACAAATGTAATGACATTTCGAAATATAGATCAGCCCAACTTTTTGCCGCCTTACTAAAAGAGCGACGTAATGCTAATAATATGGCGGGCGAGCGAAAATCATCAAACCCACGATGAGTAGCCAGCCACAGGATGAAGCAATAATAAAAATTATTATTATCATCGAGAGCAAGAAGTACCAATTTAACAACTATGTAGTTACCCAATCATCAAATTAATTATTGAGGTTATCATTTTAAAAGAATGTTGTATCGGAGCGAAGGATTGCGTTGTATTGTAGATTGTATCAAACAATATTATATTAAAATAATCCATACAATTATAATAAGGTGATTGGAAGCTAATTCAGAAAAATGCGCACACATCGAAAATATTACGTCGTATAAAATCACATATGTAGATTCGGTTAGGTTATGTTTACGTCTTGTTTAATATATTTAGTAAATTTAACAAATAAAACTTTATTTTTTAATCCGACATTATTCTAAAGCTTTGGATGCAGTAAAATATACTTAAAATTAGATTATTTTCTTTTAGCTTTTTTTTTAAAACTATCTTGAGAAACTGATAATGTAATTCATCTTGGTATCACCCAACCTCTAGCCTGTACATTTTTAAATTTGTGATATAGTAACTGAACAAAACATCCATTAATATAAAGCTTTATAGTTTGAATAATCTGAATAAGTTATTTGGTAAATAAATGTGTTACAGTTATCTGAGTTACATTCGTTATCGATTTATTTTGTGAAATGTAGCAGCAATAATATACTAACCACATTTTTCATTTGACGGAGGTATTTTGGTATAAAACTGTCGTTAACTGATTTAAATAGTCAAATGAATTGAGTTTTCGAGAAAACTGAATAAGCAATTGGTCAATAATCGTAAAATAAACAGATTTTGTCATAAACTCGATCATTTAATATTATTTGAATCGTCGACGAGCATTCTGTTCACAAGCTTTCAGTCCGAACTTGCATTAAAGTTGATAATTGAATCCAGTACCGGTCTAACCTATGTGAATACAGGTTAATTTAATCTCAGATTATGCTTGTCCATTTTTAGTTCGGACTAAGTGGTTGCGTAGTTGCCGTGCGTATTCAGAAGCGTAAATCTTCTAACACTTTCCAACGGTTGATCTATTTTTTTTACGGTATTTCAATGCGCTGTCAGTTTAAACAACTGCCGCTCGGACAGTGGCGGAGATAATGATAACGGAATACATTAATAATGCAGCCTATAGAATATGTCATTTACGCAACGAATGTTGAAAAAAAAAATCACATTGACAATTAATTTTGTAGGCATATTTCGGAAATAATATTGAACGCATTTTATAATTTAAGATTTTTACTGAAGGTGCTTGGTGGAATTTCAATATTAAATTTGAACTCATTTTAGTTTAGGATTGCAATTCCAGGATCCCGGTGTTCATTGTGTTTTTTTTTCAATAACAAAATACCGTTATTTCTTGATTGAAAGTTAATCAAAATCGAATTTTGAACGTAGATAAACTATGATACATTTTAAATAAAATTGTTCCCGATGAATTGATATAGTTTTGTCGATATTGACAGGTTTCAGAATTAGTGAGTCTTTTAATGATGGATTATTATTTTTAAAAAAACTATAAGAAATCTATGAAAATCACTGTTTATATAATGTATTTATTTATTTTAAATAGTTTTGAATAGATCCAAAAAACAACCATATACCAACGTCGTGGGTTATTATTTCTTCAGGATACGGTCATGGTATAATAACTCGCCATACTTATATTAAATTTTGTCTTTTTAGATGATATTATTCTGCCTTTCGGTTTTTAATTTCATGTATCATTAAATTATTCAAGCATTAATTTGATGAGATTACCCAAACTACGAAAACAAATTGACAGAATGTCGACGAATACAACTAAGTAATTGTTAAGCAAATTAGATTCACACTGAAGACGCCACTGAGCTTTCAAATGAAGCTTACGTAAAGGCTGCAAAGTTATTCATTCGGAAGTGTTGGACTGCTGAAATATTAATACGTGGTCCTCAACCACAGTTTCTTCTTTGGTAGCTGTCCAACCTGTTTACCGTTCTACGTCAGTATTGAAATAACAGAAACGAACCTAGACTTTACTCACTTAACTCACCAAATATGTTTTCAGTTTGTTTATTGTCAATCATCGAAGGAATGTCGTTAAAGGATTACATTCAAATCAAAAGTATTATAATATTTTCAAGGGAAGGGTTGTTCATTCAAGAAGAAGTAGACATTTTGACTTATCTTATAAAGATGTGTTTATGCAGAAGCTTCCGAACAAATTTCTTCTTTTGCACGGATATTTTATTTATATTCGCTGCATTTTTACACGTTTTTTATTCGACCGGTTTACGTGGAACGTACACCCCTTGTAAAACAGTGACTGTGTGTATATTCTTTCCTTTTATGTACATATTTAGTATTTTCGTTGAGATCGAAATATTTCGTTATGCACAAAACATCTCATGGAATTTGAAAGTTTATGGACATTACCTGACTTGTATTTGTATGGTGGATTTTTTTAAAGTGACGAAATATATCCTAAATACAACTCTGAGATACAAACTAACGCATACTCTCCACTCAACTAGTTCGATCTTGTAACAATCTGATTAATTACAGCTTCAATGTTGTGTTTATCATTTTGCTAAGGTATTATTTTAAGCTATGTAGCATTTTTGATTATACCAATATAAGAGAAACGATTTGATTAAGTGCAAGATCATGTAAATATGTCAACACGAAGTGTGAGGAAAGACATGTAATGATCGTTTATTTTATTAGACTACCTGTTAAGTATGACTGCCTTATACAAATACCTAGGCTATAAAAAAATATCAACGTTGTATAAAAAGAAACACTTCTTGAACGTTCGTTGATAGAGAAGAAAACTTACATATGATAATTTATCTATCGTATCACTTTTAGGGTGTTCTCTGATAATACCTGGTGGGATGGCATTATATTAATAAAAACACAATATTCCTTTGTACTTTATTCCACTTTATTTAAAAGGTCATGACCGGTTTCGCTCATTGCGAGCATTGTCAACTGATAAAAAAAATATATAAACAGTGCTATTTATACAAAAATAAATTGAAATAAAAAGGTATAAACAACAATTGACATTGAAAAGAATTTACAAATTAAAGTATAAGTTACTTTATAATTACACAAAATTAAATTTTTTAACACCTCTAACATATAACTAAAAAATCATCAAAGATTAATAAATTTTAAGTTGTGACTGATGGTAATTACAAACATAATTAAAATTTGGGAAATTCTTAACAAAGTGATATAAAATTCTACATTACTAATGTAACTTAATGATAATTTTCTGTTTTTCCCAATTCCAAGTAATAAGTATGTGTAAGTACTTGAACAAAATTGAGAGTCATGCAGTTTCTGAAAAAGACATTTTTAAAAACCATATCAATTCTTACAAAAGAAATAAAATTAAAATATATAATATAAAAGAGCAGTTAACATAGGTAAATGCAAAGCATAAAATAAAGGGAAAAATAATTTGATCATTCAACAGATCTGAATTAGATAGGTTAGAATTTAAATCTATTTGTAGAATTTCCTGTTAGTCTAGTTTTACAGACTTGTTATTTTGGAAGAGTTAAAAAAAACGAGTCACGGCGACATTCTGAGCAAATGAGTTTTCCCGGGAACCCGGGATTGAAAATTAGTCAATCCCGAAATCCCGGGATCACAAAAAGGCTCCGGGATTGGATACCCTAGTGTATATACACTACTATAAAATTCAATAAAATATTAATTTAATAGTTAACATTTCAATATCGACCTTACAAGATATCGTTATCTGATTATTAATTATATAGAAAATTTCCAATATGGATATGTTTCTTTGCGTTCTGTACAAGTGTCGAGAAAATCCTGTTTACGTAGGACGACAGAACGTCTTAATCTAACATCACATAATGCATATATTACACATAATATCAACAATGTTGCACTTTCATTAAATATGTGCATAAATGTATGAGTTAAAATAAAGTAAATCTTTAACGATTATCATCGTTTGAAAACACGAATATTTATATAAACTATTATATTTTTAATGCCAAAATGAAATATTAAAAAGACTACACATTATTTGCTATCAAAAAATAATTATATTTTAAAAAATCTTCGTTGGTTTTTAAACGAAGTCATTAATTAATGTAATGAAACTACTTGAAATAGTACCGATTATAAACACCAAGGAAGATTCTTAATTTATAGATGCAGAAATGGTTAATTTCAAATGAGACGTAATATATTTTTATTAATTAACTTATAATCTTTTCATTTACTTTTCATAAGTGGTCATCAATCACTATAGTCGAAATTCAATTGTTGTAGTTTCAAATCGTAAAATGTTTTTGATCGATTCTGTGGCGAATTGAATTAAAATAAATAACAGTATAGATACCACTTAATAATACGATATTATCAATTTATATAAAATAATTTCAATATTTCTTTAAATACTCTTGAATTAACATAATAAATTTAAATTTAATAAAGTCTATTTGTAATTTGCCTAAAGTAATCAGCTAAACTACAGCTCGTATCAAGTGATGTCTAATTTTTTATCCCGACAAAAGGGCCGAAATCAAAAACGCCGTGATAAATGCGCCACGATATTAGCGCCGCGATATAAACGCTTACGATAAAAACAAATTAGAAATGAGAAAACTTTTTTTCATAATATATTTTATATAAAAAAACACAAATTGACATAAAAAATAAACAAAAATATATACAAGTATAATATAAATTATTTAAAATTAAAATTCAATATTGTGTGCTAGCCTTCTTAAATATTCTATATTAGAAATACTTTCATTCAAAGGCATTAAATCTTTCAGTCTTTCGTTTAATTTGATGTATAATATTAACACTTTTTGACGCGATTGGTCTTTTAAAACCTAATCTGATTAGTTCCATTTATTTTCAACATCATCTTGAGATTGTTTCTATCGATAAAAAATTCAACGAAAAAAAAATAACTTGTATATATGCCTGTGTGGTCGAGTGGTCAACGTCGTTGGCTTCGACTGCGGAGGTAACGGGTTCGAATCCCAGTATGGACAGTTTTATAAATTTATTTTTCAATCGATTTATGAATTTCTGTTCGAAGGCATGGTTGTATGTGATGTCTTGAATTTCTCCCTCCGACCTATCCTATCCTATGAAATATATCGAGAGCGATTAGCTAACTACTAGTCCTGTCCTAGCCTTATCCTTCTATTCCTACTCTCTTTGGGAAAAAGAGAGGTTGAGCAACTGAGTAGCAAGCAGTTCTCGTAGAAAAACTTCTGTTCAGATAAACTCCATTAGGAGTCCATATCGTCCACATTGAGAGCGAACATGGTATTTAAAAAAATACATACTTTCTCTTTTTTTTGTCGGCGCTTTTGTCGTGCACTGGTTCCGGCGCATTTGGTTTGGCGCTTATGTCGCGGCGCCAATTTCTTGTTGAAATAATGTTAAAAATCTGATAACTCTTGAAATTAACCCGGTCTGTAAGAACATTTTGTTAAAAAAATATTTTACGAAAAAAATGACATGAATAATCAGTCATTCGTGAATCTTGCCATTTCTGAAAAAGTGATTCAAAATTTATTATCTTACTGTGTTTTAATCACCTCACACGTAATTTGAGCAGCTCTGGTGATTTTTTAAATTTCAATCTTGCGGTTTTTTTGGTTTAATTAAACGAATTCTCAAGCTTTGCTGTTGATAAATCGGGTGACCCTACCCTCAACTCTGCTTTTTCATTTCTCACCTCCCCTTTTTCACATATCGTGGTGGCGATCTCTTGAAATCTTTATCGATATACTCTGGCGCCGCCAGTAGTAATTAATGTAAAACGCTTAAAAACATTTTAATTATATATTATAATATGTATTTAATAGTCGACAGAAAATAAATATTATTATCAACAATATTTCTTGAGTGGATTATCAAATATGAATCTGTAGACATTTATATTTAGTAGTTTAAACATTATGTAATTGATCCCCTGAGAGGTGAAGTAAGCCAAGTAATATTTTAGGAAAGAATGAGTTAAAGTTAAAGTATAGTTATAACGAAGAGAGTCCAGTAAATCCACACAGCAAGAGTGCTATCTCCCTATAATAAAAATATGTAAATAAAGACGTGATTGTACTTAAAATCAAATAGAAAAGTTTTATCATTTTACTACATAGCTCACTTCACTTCTTTAGGGCTCAATATACAAAGCATTATTTAATTAAAGCGTCACCTAGTGTTCTTCGCTATCATATCGATTGTGGAAAATAAAAAGAACGTAACCCACACATTTTTTTTTTTTACATGGGCAACTTGAAACGTTTTTTGATGATTTTGGGTCAAAGGCAAATTATGTAATTATACACAGCCAAGAAATGCATGAAGTCTGATAAACTGGTTTTTAATTGACTTAATCTGATATTAAATATTAAAAAAAGCTTTTTAAGTCTTTTCCTGATCGCAATTTCCACAGGCCCTTCTTTTTTTTTTAGATTAAAAGATTAATTTACTGATTCTGCATTTTAATCTTATATCCTTTTGATAAAACGTGTATTAAGGTTTTTTTTTTAAAAAATCCCAAATTTTTTTCTTTCCAAAAATGATTTTCATATTATCTTTTCTTAGCACCAGATTTGCCGTTGCATTTAAAATTTAATAATTAATCTAACGTGAATATAAGTTTATGAATTGAACACTTACGAAGCAATAAATGCATACAATCACACGATAAACATCTTGTTTGAGTGGTACACACGAGATTTTACAAATTATGTTTCTTGTCGGAAAATTGTAATAATATTCTTTCATCAGTTAAAATTAATAACAGCAATTAATAAATGTTCGATAAGATGTGAAAAATAAACCTTACTGTATTACTTTCGATTGAGCATGCCGACGAAGGATCAACACGCCACGTAATATTGAGTTTTTTTTTCAATCAGTGAGTTCGGATGGAAGAATTCTTACATACGAGGTTTCGCGGAACAAATTGTCATCGGTGGTTTGAAAAATCGGTATTTAAACAGGCCATTAGTTATTTCGTTTTGATTAATGCTACTGATGAATAAAGTTACTAATTAAAAACGCGAAATGGAACAGAAGACGTTAATCGATGTAAATAATTAACCTGCCCAATACATCACTGTCAACATGCACACATTGCCTCAAAACAAATACATTCATAGACAGTATTTTAACATCGACGTAATCAATTTTCACTGATGGTTTTTAAATAAAACTAGTGTGCGGTTTTCTGGGACTGTCTCATGATACCAATACTACGCCAATGAGAGCAATGATTATTGCAACTTTTTCCTCGCGTAATATTAAATAAATACGTGTTTCTTATGGTCGCGAAATATTTTGGAATTAATCCAAAATTTATCATAAATCTTTTCATGTTTTCAAATTAAGCATTTTAGCTTTATTTACATTTCGATAATATATGTTTGTTATTATCTTAATGTATTTTTCTTACCCATAAAAAAAATACTTTGATTTTTTAAAACATGTCCGCTCACAATGTGAAGTGTATAGCTTCCTAATGGAGGTATCTTAACAAAAAAAAATCTTCTTCAAAGACTGTTTATTACTCAGTTGCTCAACTTCTGTTATACAAAGGGAGCAGTAAGAATAGAAGGACATAGAAGAATATTATAGGTTAACTAGTCACTTTAAGGATTGAGAAGGAGTTTCTAGACACCACAAACTCCCATGCCTTCGGACAGCAATCGATTGAAAAAATCTGTTCGTACTGGGACTCAAGAATCCGTGAAATCCATAACATAAGGCAGCGACGTTGACTGTTGCGGTACGGACCCGACTAAAAGTCTATTATATACAATATCTAAAATGCTGTGAATTTTTCGCGTAAGAAAATTTTATTTATGTCTTCGAAGAATTCTTTTTTAAATGCTAGTATCGGACATATTCACTAATTAATTGAACTTATTTTAAAAACGTTGGCGTAATTGTAAAATACGAAATAAATACCTATGAGAAATTGAATGAAAGGGAACCGTTATAATAATTGTAAATAACTCTTCGTCGTGTTTCTTTTTCAATGGCTTAAAGTTTGGTTTCTCTTGAGATATTTAACGTGTAATAAAATTTTTGTCGATTTAACTGGAAATATTTTAGGCAACTTCAATAAATCAATTCAGGAATTTGTGTAAATGCAGAAAGCCGCTGCCGCATGATGCCTTTTTGATGTTGTACACGTAAAAGTTTCAACGCACAAAAGATTGATCCCGTTCAAGAAATGTAAAATATGTAATTACAGTCTTAAAAACGGGTCTCTGTCTCTTTTTTGGACGTTCACTCCTCGTCACTGTAAGTTTTTTTTTCGTAGGGCTGCTTAAGGGCAACTTTCGCAAATTAAAATGATTCCATTCAGAAAAACACTCACGCCTTCTCTTCCGAAATTGAAGATGAAATATTTAAATCATCTTGTTACACTTTCAGTGTAAGTTAATTATATTTTACTTCAATCACATCATAGTATGTGAGCGATTAAAAGAACGACATCGATAAATTAACGTTAAATATTTCTTGTTACCTTTTCGTACTTAACCCCACAAATAAGGTAAAGTTTTGTGCAATTAGTATAGAAACTCAACGTAACAAAACTCGTTGTTCGATTTAGTAAAAGACGTGGTGAAAATTGTTAATTTTGAAAAAAAAACTCACTGTCTTGTCAAAATCTCTCTTTGGTAAGCGGTTATTTAGTTTAAAAAACGTATGGTCTTCATAAGATATTGTTTTGCGTGTCCTAGTTACTTTCTTAAACGAAAAAAAATATTTACATTGTCGCAATTTTTTATAATACTACAACAGAGTACATCGTTAAGATAGTATAATAATGATACTAATGTTTCTTTTTAATGACAATTAAGTATCGTAAATGATTAATCTACTCGATGAATATATAATAATCCATAATTAAAAGCCTGGTTTGATTTGATTAAGCCAGTTTAAGACTATGTCAATAATAAGTTTGCAATCATTATTATGGTTTCATTTTCATTCATACATATTCATGAAGCTATTAACCTGACTTCCGATTGATATATAGGCATAATATAAAAATAAATTATCAAGAAGAAAGTCGATAAGAATGATTGATTCTCTATCGAAAAACTATTCCGTTCCAAAAATTTGGATACTTAAATAATAATCTCATTCCACTGCCACATATTATATTTTTTTCAAAAAGCGTTGAGGAAGTTTTTGATCATATGTGTCACATAAATCGAAAAAATCTAAATTTTTAAACTAGATGGCCAGTGGCGTAACAGTAACACAAAAATCTTCTTATAAACATAAAGTCAGTTCGTTATAAATCGATTCGCTTAATCAACCAGCAATAATTGAATATTTCATTATAATTTAACGTTAAATTAACGATACAGTGATAAGTTAGCAGTATAATATTAGATAATTATTTAATTGTCAAAAATAATCATTAGATGTATAATGTATGGTTACTTATTATAATTTCACTAAAGGTTGTTTTTTGTTCTTAAAGAACATCTATTTTTATTGTGTACTGACTGCATTCAAAGTATTTTGTTTTACATTTTTTTTTATGATATAACGAAATCTTTGGTTGGTTTAATTATCAATGGTTGTGAAGATCAATCAGAGAATTATTGGCTCTTAACTCTGTTTCTGTGTTTTCAAAATGTCATGTGATTACTGTTGATCATAAAACGGTGGTGGCATACTAAAATGTTATAATAATTCAAGTATGTAAATGAAGGTTTAAATAATATATTTGGCAGCTATATTTTTTTGTCAGAACTTAAATAATATATAATTTTTAATTTGCCGGAGTAAATTGTTTAAAAATTATCTGTCTTAAGTATAATAATTTATAAAAAAATGTATCGGACTTTGAATAAATTATATTCTAAGCTGCAAGGCTTCTCAATGAGATAATTTGGAATATTAATTCGCTTAACCCACAGAGTCGAATAAAAGATAGCCAAAGTGGTTTGTAACTGGATTCGCTTCCGTATTGCTTTATTTATAGTTGAATCTGTTGATTTATCTAAGGCAGCTCTTTGCTGAGTTATAAAACGCTATTAAAATATAAACGAATAAACCATTTACTCATTGTGTGGAACGTTTTTTTTTTGTTTTTAGAAAATTTATAGTGTTTACACGCAACTCGCAACAATCAACGTGAGTTTGTTGAAGTTTTTCTTGCAGACCAAATATGGTATTGCTGCAGTAAGGATATTTTATTGGATACGTTTCAAGGCAAGACTGCTTTAGTGGAGATTAAATTGAATTATATGTAGTACCGAGCATTGCCCCGAGATACGATTTTGGTACTAATTCGGGAAGAGTACGTTGGGAGCTATAATTAGTAATATATATTATATTTTATGACTTCAGGGCTCTTATCTTTACTTTTATTCTCATACATTTTTTGTTTACATTATTTTACATATTTTTTTGACGTTCTTTTGTTATCCGTAAACGGGGCTTCGTGTGCTTAATCCGGCAAGTCCAATCTGCAACATAACGATATCGAATTCCATGAAAGCATGGAATTTTCAATCTGTATATCGCTAGGCCCGTGTCAGCAACCATAGGTATTGCAACACATGAAAGGTCATATCGCATGTTGCGGATTGCACTTGCTGTTCGCGGGCGAGCTCAAATTACTAAAATAATGCAAATGAATGGTAAAGTATTTGAAATAAAAATCTGATCCACTCTTATTGTGGTCCTATTCTTGTTCTCGGTCGGATGTACAACTACGGTAGTTGTGTTTCATACATTGCTCAATGAAATGTAGATTTATGTTGCTATTTTTTATTAATATTTAGATGGGAATATCATATTATGCACCGATAATTAATCAAGTGTTTTGAAAAATACGAAAAACCTTTAAACTGAATTAATATAAAACTTCGGAAGAAAGTTTATTATGGGAAACTTACAAAACAGCAATCCGTCTTACTAAAAACTCATAAAAATGAAGCGCACATTTTCTGCTCGTTGTGAGGTTTTGCAGAAAAAAATATTACTATCTTTAAAATGAAGAATGTAATTAAGTCAAAAATACGTCGTTTGAAATTTAGTTATCATAATTTATTATTAGTAATTTAGCTGTCTCCGACGAATATAAGAGATCTAATAATGAATCGCCTCAATACTATCAATCTAAAAACGTCAAAATACTTACGAGGTTGCGATATATAGCGTTAGAGGTATGCACTGATTTAATGCTATTTTTTGGCAACCATTGACAATTTAATTTATAGTTTTTTCGGAAAACTTTAGTACCTACGCGTAAAACATTAAATCCTAGACCAGGCATCGTAAATAAAGAATTATAATGGTGACCTTGTCTCTGAGCTAATTTATATAGTTAAATCTAAGTGTTTTATAAATATGTGCGTATTATTTCAAAACAGTGTCGATTTTTTTTGTAACGTTTTTATCATATAGGCGGCCGTTGAAGTTTTCTCAATATCAACGTTTTTAATTTGACGTGAAAATATATTAGTGCTTCGGATACGTCTAATTTGAATATCCAATGACACTGTAGAGTTATTGATAGCAAGCCCACAATTTTTCGAGTGGTGTACGTATAGAAAATAATCCAGATAGAATATTTAAAAAAAGTTTTATAATTATTTATATGCCGAAAAATCACAGTCGTCTTGTTACTTATGTGATAAGTTTTATAATAACATTATACATGCTTTGTATTATATCAACGTTTTAAACGAAAAAGGACGTAACCCACACATAACAAATTTTACAGGAGACACATAGAACGTGTTTTAGTGATTTTGGACCATAGACAAATTATGAATTTTTACACAACCTTGCAGTGAACGGAGACTAGTAAATTGGTGTTTTACTGCCTAACATCAAATAGTAATTTAATAAATTATTAAAGAATAATCTTTTTTCCTGGTTGCAGTTTTCACAGGCCCTTCTTTTTTCACAGGCCTTTCTGTTAATCTTAATAAACTTTAAGCAGTGGTAAAAAAATACTGTTATATTCAATGAATTGGTAGCTCTAGATTTTAGTTTTATTTATAATGTACGATTGACAATTTTATTAGTTATTTTAGTGCCCTACGTTATTTACAAATAATTACGCCCATGTGTGAAAGGCATTTTCATTTGGAAACTTTTTGGTAGGTTTTGATCTGGAAATAGTATAGGCAATGTGAAACGATGTTTAAAAAGATGATTGAATGTTTTACTGAATATTATGACAGTTGTATAAATATAATCTTCATCATAAGTATGCCAAGTATTTCTATCATGGTTTATTTATGATAAAAAGATATTTCAATTGATCATAAAAAATATTATAATGCGTGTAAAAATATTTTAAATAATTTAAATGCATCGAATAAAGTTTGTGTTATTCTTGGTTACTCATCTATGTTTTTTTTCTTTCTCTCCAGATTGGATGATCACCTTGTAACTGCTCATCGGTATCCAGCAGGTGCCCACAGGTGTGAGTCTTGCCCTAGAGCTTTCTGCTCCCGTCCAGGACTTTTGAGGCATCGCACTTCAACCCATCCCGATCTCAGGCGATACCCATGTGAAAATTGCTCAAAGGTTATTATTTATCTTAATTCTAAAAAAATCTTAAAATACTATCTCGTTCCGGAAGTTTTTGATCAACCTCCAATAATGATAATAATGATACATTTCTTTGTGTTTTTTTTATTTTAAAAGTGTGCCATAATTTATACTATTAAAAGAATGCTCACTTTTAAGGTGATGGTAACTTAATTTATTGGTAGAAAGGGTTTGTATTTTTAAAAAGAGCATAGTTTTTTTGTACTAACTTCACCTTTGTATATAAATCAGAACGGTTTTTGCTCACCACAAGTGTTATCGACTGTTGAAAAATATCGGTTGATAATGTTCGCAATGAGCGAAACCTATACTAATTTTCATAAAATGATTGGAAATACTACTATAAAGAAATGTATTAAATTTAAAATAAAGGAGATTTTGAAAAATCAAAATATTATTAACTTGTCAGTGCTCTGGCATTACCAATAATTTTTATAACATAAATATGTATTCCTGAACAAAAAGAGAAGACATCACATTTGATTAAACAAAGAATACAATTTATTTATGTTTTGACACATTTTTTTGTATGTAAAAAAGTCGTTAAAAATGTATGCCTGTATCACCTATCCTAAACTGAAATTATTACTGCCAATGAATATCCTTTTATTTACCTAACATATTTCACCAATCATGTCTCACCTCTGGGATATGTTTTCTCCACTCTTGGTAGGTATGTGCACTTATGTTCAGACTGATAATAATTGTATTTATATGCCAGTGCTATTTGTTTTATATAAACATTAAGAATGTATTGATAAAGCTTATAGATATGTCTTAAGCAAAAATAAAACTTACCCTCTATTGTTCTAATCTATTGAATGATCAAGCCAAATAAAACTGGACACAGTTGGAAGGATGGATAAAATTGAAATATTTTTCTTTTTTATTTTGAAAACGTTGAAAGTGTAAGAACTATTCACTTAAATATTTTTAAATATAAAAACCGTAACAGCAAGAAACTGTTTGGTAGTCAAAATATTATAAATTTTTCTTACATAAAAAAAATAAAGAAACTTTCATTCTTATCAAATATAATTGTTATATCTGTCTGTTAGCTGGTGGAAATTATTTTTCTATAATCGTTATTAAAAATGTATTTCAAATTTAATTTTCAGGTGTTTACTGATCCATCCAATCTTCAGCGTCATATTCGTACTCATCATGTCGGTGCCAGATCTCATGCTTGTCCAGAATGTGGAAAAACCTTTGCGACTTCTAGCGGCCTGAAGCAGCACACCCATATTCACTCCAGCGTCAAGCCGTTTCAATGTGAAGTTTGTTTCAAGGTTTGTACCAAAATATGAATTAAATAAAATCTAGAAAAACTTTATTTACATCAATAGTGAGATTTTTTATAAATCATCATGAAGCAACTCAAACTCGCATGCATTGCATTATCAATTTATTTAAAATTCTTTAGAAGCTGATTTTTTTTATTTTATTTATGAATCACAAAACTTATTTTGCTTTCTTTCCTTTTTTCAGGCCTACACCCAGTTTTCAAATCTGTGCCGTCACAAACGTATGCACGCCGATTGTCGCATGCAGATTAAATGCGTAAAATGCGGCCAGTTGTTTTCTACTGTTACTTCACTCTCCAAGCACAAGAGATTTTGTGATTCAACAGGACCTAGTCCAGTACCTAATCATTCCAGTTCAGCACACCAGTTGCCACAATTACCGCAACTTCAGCAAATGCCTACCATGCCAGTCAACAACCCTTCGGGTCAAAACCCTTTTGCCATGTATAGACCACCGGCTGGTCTTCCGTTTCCCTTTCCACCAAATTTTGGACCTTATCCAGGACTATTTCACCCATCGCCGCCTGGATTCTTAGCTAATCATTTGTTATTCAACCCACACAACACTAGAAGCCCATTAGATATGGAACAAAACCACAACAATGGTGGACACATCGAAAGGTCCGAGTCAGTTGACAGTCAGAAAAGAGCTTCTGAAGCCAGCGTTGAAAGTTTTTTGCAAGCCAATGAACTAAAAGAGCGTAATATGAGAAGCCATCTTGATAAATTAGTTCAGGCTAGAGACCGATACACTCCACCAAGGCAGCATAATAGTCTTATGGCAAAAGTATCTCCTCCAACAGCTGAAGAAGCTAGCTCACAACTTCGTCCTTCACCAGCACGCCCACCGGGTCGAAGCTCTTCAGCGAGCATTTTCAATAACCCTCGAGATGCTTTGAATTTGCATGGACAACCAGCTGAATACAGAACAGTACACAGTGATATTTCTTCGTCAAACAATGAGAATGAATACATGACTGTTCCTAAAGATTTATCAAAAAGTACAAAAATACCCCTGGCACCAAAAACCAAAAATGAAGAACGAGAAGTAAAAATTAAAACAGATGAGCCTCAGAAAAAGATTGAATCAAATGGAGAACAACCATTAGATTTGACTGTGAACCGTAAAAGATCAAGAAGTGAATGTTCTGAGAAATATGAAGATCACAATTTTATACAAAAAAGAGTCGGGTCTTGTGAAACACCTGACACCTCAAAAAATGGTAAAGACGAGACAGAGAATTCCAAAAGCCCAGAAAATGAATCTATGGATATCGATGTTGAGGAAGTGAAGCAACCGATTTCACCAAAGACATCAATTTTGGAGAAAATATCAGCTCACCCGCCAATGGTATATCCTCGCCCGATTCATCCAATGTTTTTAGAAGCTATGTACCGTCCGAGTGGATTTTCTGGATTCGCTGGCCATGGTGATAGGCTACTGGGTCCACCTCCGTCGCCATTTGGGCCACCTAGATCGTTTCCTTTTTTAGGCCCTCTTTTAGGCGCAAACGGAGCAAATAGGTCAAATTATGATCTGATTCGAGCGCCATTGCCACATTTCGCTTCAAATAAATTCCAAGATGTATTGATGGGTGCAAACCATGCAGGTAAATTGAAAGATCGGTATGCTTGTAAATTTTGTGGAAAGGTTTTCCCGAGGAGTGCAAACTTAACACGACATCTTCGCACACATACTGGAGAACAGCCGTACAAGTGTAAATACTGCGAGAGATCATTTTCTATATCCAGTAACTTGCAGCGTCACGTTCGAAATATCCACAACAAAGAGAAGCCGTTCAAGTGCACTTTGTGTGACAGATGTTTCGGGCAGCAGACAAACTTGGATCGCCATTTGAAAAAACACGAAGCAGACGAATCTGGGGTTGGACCGATTGCTGACTCACCAGGCAGTTCAAACGAAACCGAGAGAGAAGATGCATATTTTGATGAAATTAGATCTTTCATGGGTAAAGTTACTTACGGTGGTCAAGACCCATACTTGTCATCGACAATCCCCTTGCATATGTATACTCCTCATCAGACAGCGGATTTGTCGCAGAAAGATCACGATGAAGATTCCGAGAGCTACGCCAGCGAAGACCTCAACCCGGACATGCTTGGGAGAAATAGTGAACTTTCTCTAAATCGATTTGATAGTATAAAAATAAAACAGGAAAAAGAAGAAATGCTCAATAATAATGAAGCAGCCATAGAAGTCTCAACTTAGCGTAGAGGGCTCTTTCAAGAGGCCTATGAAAGAAGTGTCTTAAGGAATTCGGGAACATTGCCGACATTATAAAACAGTGAGTGTGTTTGTTTCAGAATAATTAAAAATTGTAAAAAAAAAACAGCGAATGATCTTTTCCAAGCTATGTATATTATAAAGAAGTAAGTAATTTTAATTGTTAAGTAAAGAAGTTCCTAAATTTTTTCGTTAAATTGTAGCAAATTTTCAATTAAAATTTCAGCTATTGCAGCACAAAAATAATAAAATTTTGGTTTGTATAATTGTAATTGTAAGTGAATTTTACATTGTAGCAATAAGTACTATGTAACATTAAAATTGACACAGTGTTAGATGTATTTGTGCTAGAAATTTTGTTTGTGTACACTAGTTTGTAAGTATGTATAGTATATGAATGAAAAATTAATTTTGAATAGTCTCTTTGTCAACATTAAACAAGCCCCATTAGATGGATGTTATTCTTCGTGTGATAGTCAATTATAACCAAAGTTAAATTATTTTTTAAAATTATTTTCGTCTTAATTCGATCATTATTGTAAACTAAGTGGCATGCTTGACAAAAAGTGACAATTTTCTGTTTTGAGTGGATAATTAGGATATTCGTTAAATTATTATTTGACAAATATGAATTGGAAATTGATTTAAAACTATTATTCTTTGAAAGTGGTAATCATTGTTGTATTAATCTGTTGTTAATAAATATAATGTTTCTAAATATCATAATCTTATCCTATAACTGATATTGCTCGAAACACAACATATGTATGTAGATAACATATTCTATAGATTTTATTCACAGAATCGCACTTCATTAGATATTTTAGCGTAATAAAATCATCACATATAAAACGTAATATAAATATACAAAGCAACAATATTTAAAACACGGCATTTTTTTATAAAATTTCTTAATGAAGCATTTTTAAAAATGTCACAACTTTTCACAAAAATTAAAATGTGAATTAACTGAATAACTTTGTGAAGAAAGTAAAGATTCTTTTATGCATGAAAAAATAAAGGAACTTGGCACTGCATTATGCAATATTAAAAACCATTTTGTAAAAAATAATTTTCCTAAGACTTCTTTTCAATTGCATTACTCTCGAAGAAAATTCTTTTTACTTTGTAAGTAAGCAAGGAATTATTTTTGTTATTTTCGACTTCAAGTAAATGTATATTGCTAGTTAGTGTTGTTATTTACTGATAATTCTTTTATCTTAATAATAAAATTCCTAAATGAAAGAAATATGAGATGTCACTTTAAAAATATCATATCATTATTAATTATATTTAATAGACTAAGAATCGATTTTCTACATTAAGGACAAATCTTCACAATATGAAAATTTAAGGTATGTTTTTCTTCTGTACTGCAAACAGCTAATATTATGTTATACATAAACTATATTGTAATTTATTGATGTAAGAATATCATATCATTAAAAATTCTTTAAAGAAAACTTTGCCATGCAAAACACAAATCACTTGAAATTCTGAAATAAATTAATATATACATAAAATAAATTTTGTTTTTTCTTTCAATTACTATTGTTGGACCTACAACCAATGTTCCCTCTAAGCTGAAGGGTTAGCTGCGCGGAAAATTCAAATATTAATTGAACAACTGTCTTGCAGTGCGCACCAACCTGGAATGAGTGTCCGGGGGCTTTCCAACTGCTGCGCGGCCGCGCACGCGCGCAGCTTAGAAAGAACGTTGCCTACAACTGGTGGTGTGGTTCTGAGCCTCTCGATAGTAAATTTATCGAGAAGCAAAACTAGGGTATTAAGCTTGTGAAATTTACCAGTGTTGGAGTTGAAGTTATAACAGGAATATGGAGCGATAGGGTTTTATCCAGAGCCCGAGCACTGACTATTTGTAGTGCTTCATTGTTCCTAATGTTTTTTTTATTGTTACTAAATTTTTGTTCTAAAATCAAATGAAAGTATTATATTTGACATTTTTCAACACTAGAATTATTTGAAATACGGCAACACTGCCAAGTGATAAATGGCCTCACTTTTTTTGATTGTTTAGTGCAGGGTTTCCCAAACTTATTGTGCAATGGAACACCAGCAAATCTGGCAATGTTACCAAAACACAGCTTATTGCTTGGGTCGGGCTGTTCATAAAAGTAAAAAATATTGAAAAAAAGTATATGTTATAAAAATCACTTATTATTTGTTAATTTATTATTTTTAAAACATGTTTCATAAAAATATGTTAATTTTAGTGAGAATAGGCATTAGAATATTCCAGGGCTGTGGAGTCGGAGTCGGAGTCGTGAGGTCGCGGTATTTTGGCTGGAGTCAGAGTCGTAAAAAATGAGCGGCTCGAATTTTTTTTGATAAATGTATTTAATGAGTATTCAAACAAAATAGTCCAAAGAATTGACATTGAATGCTTGGCTGGCTAATGATAATCTGACGGAATACATATATATAAGTTCAAATGAAATAATCGAAAAAAAATCTCGGAGTCATGTTTTATTTTAAAGCTGGAGTCGGAGGAGGAGTCGTCTTTTTTTACACGACCACACAGCCCTGGAAAATTCGGCTGTCGGCAATTTTGTTTTAGAAAATTAAAATGTACATAATGAAACTATAATATAAAAATACGTTTTCATACATATAATTCTTATTTAATCCGGAGCAAAGCACATTGTGGAGTGCAGCTAGAGTAAGTATTAGGTACAAGAGAGGAATTGGAGCAGAGCAACTTAAGAAAGGGTCTGCTTCGATTCTCTTGTTATTTACATAATTTTTGTGATTGAAATTCAACTTCTCAGAAAGGGTAAGTATGGGTCCCGACCCTGGCTGGAGAGAAATCTATGACATGGAGACTTAATTGAGTATTAACAAGTATAAATAAGAACTGAGTGTAAGTAAGTTGCATAACCACCCCTCAATATTTTAGCTTACACAACGAGAAATTTGGTTGTAAACCTATGACTTATTTTTCTTAGTCTTATTTTTGAGAGAATTCAGGAGAAATCAATATATTGTTTTATATATTTTTTAAAAATAACTTGCAACGATATGAGGCTGCTATCACTCGGTTTCAACCGTTCAAAATGAATAAACGATTTTTTTTAAATGTATATATATATATATATAAAGAAAATTATATTAACAGTTATGATTTAAAATATGTAAATAATTTGCTATTGCAAATCAATATCGACAAAGGAGACAGATATTAATTATTATGAGATTAAAAAATTGAGAATGTTTATTTTTATTATACACAAGAGAAGAAAAAATATTTAGGCGTGAGGATTGCAAAATTATTAGAAGCATTCATAAAAGCATGGCTAATAGTCAAACAATTATCAAATCAAACTTCTCAGAGGTCGCGTCAGTAGCTCAATGGAGCGCTTTTAACATGTCAAATAAGAATCGGTGTGTCAATCATTATTTTTTTTACGATACAAATAAAATGTAACGAACGCCGGCCTAATCAAAATATTTCTTCATAGGTCTATAAAAATGAAGCGGGTCGATAAACAGAGGATTCCAACATTAACTTTCAAATAATAAAAGTATTTAATATGATCAGTATCACTGTAACAAACAAACGTTCAGTCAGAAAACGATTTTGTATATTTCTTCGTTCAAACCAAAACTGTGGAGTCAGGTGAAAAAACGACACCGACTCCAAGGATTTTTTTCAATAATTTAATTTTAGCTTATTTGCATACCATTAGTCAGCAAAGCATGCAGTGGCATGGCAACACTGTGGACTATTGTGGCTTGAATACGCATCAAATATATTTTTTTAAATAAGATTTTTCCGAATCCGACTCCGGAAAAAACCTTCGACACCAATTACACAGCCCTGATTAAAATATAAAGAAATTATTTTATATTATTGAGAAAATTTTCCATCAGTATTTTGTTCAACCGTTGGTGTGCAAAATATACACTAATTTATATAATTTGAAGAATCGAGTTCTCGAAATAATAATTTAATAGAAATAATGCGTAACAAAATAATAAAAATATAATTCAGGCACAACGACCTTTTCTTTAAAAATACACTTTTAAACAATTAAAATTTGTAAAATATTCATTTAAAAAACACAGATTTTAATTTGTATATATGTTCTGCGGAAATGATATTTTGATGCAGTTCAATTTATTTTTTCAATTCAATTCAATTTATAAAAAAAAACGAAATATATAATTGTGTAAAACTTTCACATGCAAACGTTGCCCGTAATCTATTATTAAAAAAATGCATTGACAAACTTTTTGCTAGGTTCTGAATTTTGTCAAACCAAATTGAAAGTGAAGCTACGCAAAAAACATCAAAATATTTTGCATTGATTTTATATTTTATTTTTTTCACAATATTTGCTAGTATTTAAAAATAAAATTATACATATTATTATATATTTTACGACGAGTATATAAAAGCTTCAATTAAATATTATATTAAGTCGTGTTTTATATGATTATCTATTACAGTAGTTTCTATGTTTGAATTACACTTATGATAATTATTAGAACTAATAAAATCGACACAATTCAGATAAATAAAATTAACCATAAACATTAAAAAACTGCAAGCAATGTTTAAAATACGGATACAAAACTAATGGCTGATGAATAAAAGAATCTTACTTTTTTAACAAAATTAATCGGAAAAAAACGTTAATGGTTTTATCAATTTTTTAGCGTATTGACTCCGGATGGCGATGATAATGAAATGAATTACTCACCGGATTCTAAGTAGCCCAGATCTTCAATAATATACAATAGAAAAACACGGAACATTTGTCTGTTTTAACACGATTTTTGGGTAGGTATAGTTTTTAATTGCGAAAAACCATGCGTTATATTTTAATTGTTAGTTATAGCTAAAACAAACAAATGATGATGACTTCTGGCGATGTGTTTTCAATATTGATAAATGATAATTGACTGTATAATTAGCACGAACCAATATTGAAAATATCTGTTCAAAGTCTAATAGATTTTGTATGCAGACCGAAGATTAAAAAACAGATGCGTGGCCTCAGGCCCCTTAATTTCTGAGGTGCGTCATCTACTTCATCTGATTTTGGGGTAGCCATAATTTCAATATTAATTTATGCCCACGCTTAGTTAGTATTTTATTTTCTGAGCATAATGTGCAATTAAATGCAGAGAGGTTGGAGTATTTCTCAGACATTAAATTTACAAGGAGAGCTATAAGACAAAGATAAAAATGATTGATGGATTATGTATGATCGAGATAAGAAATAATACTTAATTCTATGTTCGAAGTGGTTAAAATACAACATTACGAACAATATTCTCAAACATTATATTATAATAAAGGTTTTTGGTGAAAACTTTTACAAAGGACATAACTTGTGTGATCTACATATGTATGTGTACGATGTTTTAATACATACACATAAGTATTGTATTTAAAAAATAAGTAATATTGGAAAGAATATATTAGGATTTTTGGTTACTCAAGCTTTTTTAAACATTTTTTTTTAAAATTCATATTCACTGCCAATTTAGAGCATGTCGCCTCCTAATGAAGGCGTTTTAACAGAAGATTTTCTACGAGAACTTTTTGTTACTCAGTACCTTAACCTCTCTTTTTTGAACAGAGTAGAGATAGATGGATAACCACTAGAACAGGACTAGTGGTTAGCTAATCGCTCTTGCTAGACCCGTTTTTGAGGATAGTAAAGGTGGAAGGGAATTTAAGACATCACATACATTTATGAATTCGGACAGAAATCTATAATTGAAAATTAATTTATAAAAACCTTTTTTACTGGGATTCGAATAAGTGATCTCTTTAACCGAAGCAAACGTTGACTACCCAAAAACGTAGCCATACAATTAATAAAAAAAATATTACCATAATATAACATTAATATTATTACAACAAATAAATAACCAATGATTTTTTAACTTGTAAAATATTCGATAAACATATAAAACGATATAAATGACATAAAACTGAAAAATTTTGTTATCAATTTTATTTTATTAAAAAAACATCACAAATTTATCAAACGTCTTGTTTCCTTAAAAATGAACGTCATCAATTATAATTAATTCTATTTTTAATATTTATCTATTTGGCGAAAACTGTTAATTAAGAGAATCCAATTGAAAAAGATTTTTTTTTTGTAAATTGTAGGTACGTATTGAAATAGTAATTTAGTATGTTACAGTTGATCTACTCCTAATTGCCGGACGTATCTTTCACAAATTATTGAACTTAAGCAATTCGGCCTTTATTAAGGAACATTACAATGTTATAAAATGTGATTGTTAACACTTGAAGACACATATTCGTTTTAAAATAAATTATTCCACGACCATATAAAAATCTCTACAACTTTTACAATAATTTAACTCTACATCGAGTTGAATTTATATATAAAATAATGTTTACGTACAAATTTATGTTGCATAATTTGTATCGAAAATTGTCAATACATAATTAAAAAACCGCTACCTTGATTTGCATACTTGTTGTTTTTATAATAATTATTTTTAATTACTTATCAATATGATAATATGTTCTACTAGTCAGATGCTGATGACAAATCGATTATTTAGTGAAATCGTGTTTGTTAGTCTATCACCTTCAACAATGGTATATAATTTTATTTTACAATAGCAGGTTCCATTGTAAAACATATTAACACCTATTTGAATGTGCTTTGAAATTCATGCCTTTCAGAAGAACTGCTTAGGTGGACTAAGTGGTCCGACTGAAAAACAAGCAGTTCTCATAAAACAATTAATGTTGAAGAAAGCTCCATATAATTTGGTAGTTAATTAAACAATAAATCTTTCATCGACTATTTTCCGGATTATGTATTATGATATTTGGATACTAATTAATATTATATAATGTAGGATTTCGACTGAAAGTATTTGATGAAATTTTAAGATATAATTTGAATTGTTAAAATATTGTACACTTCATACGTTTTTTTCAATAAGACCCGGGTTTCGCCCTTTGGTATCTTCAGGCATTCAAGTGCACGAGCAAACTTGAACTGACAGTTAAGTACGGCGACCACCGGCCGGTACCGTACAGGCGAAATAGGCAACCGCCTAAGGCGCAAACCATTAGGGGCGCATAAACGGAATATTAAAACTATTTTTATATACTTAATAATAGTAAATTTAATTTCATTTTGATTTTTGTATTTGTTCGTGGTAGTTATTTATCGTATTCTATATGATTCGAAAAAGAGAGGTTGAGCGAATAGTGATTCTGAATTGATTTTTTTCCATTATTTCGAAAAAAATGAGACGATTTGTTAAAAAGGGGGCGCACTAATAGCCGTTGCCTAGGGCGCCAAATAACCTCGCGCCAGTACTGCTGACAGTATAAATTTCATGCCTGAAGATGCTCTGAGTGCTATCTATAGAGTAGATTAGAGATAAATTAAGTGATACAACTCGAATATGAAATATGTTTAGTATAATTCATAAAGAAATACGCACGAAGAATAACAACTATGGACGTAAAAAAATAATATTGAATTGCTATGTGGTTACATGGAAAGCACAATTTCGGGATAAAAAATATTGACTTGAAATCGGTCTTTAAAGAGTTAATAATCTCTTGATGTTCTCTGTTGTACGCTTTATCTGTGGGCAGTGGCTTACAAAAAAGATTATTTAGGTCGCAATGTTGCGTAAAAGATAACTAAATGAGCTCAGCCTAGAATCGCGGATCATGCTGACCAAATACCTTTAACCACACACAAACCAAAAAACGACAGGATGTGATTCACTGAGAAGTTTGCAATAATTTATATTGTGTGGTTAAAACAATATAGATTTTAGTAGAAATTAATATAAGACCTTGCATGGAAAATCTTTTTGAAACATTCTTCAATTTGGTTTCATGTGCATCCGCAAATTTATTTATTATTTTGATTGTGTATGATTTATCACTTTAAGGGTGTTCACTGTCAATTCTTGGTGAAAAGGCATTATATTAAGAAAAACACAAAATTACTTTGTCGTTATTTAGACGTTTATTTATCAATATCAGGACCGGTTTCGCTCATGGTGATTTAAGAAATAATATTTTTTTGGCGTCAAATTTAAAAAAAAACTCATTCAGAAAATATAATAATTTTCAACAAAATAAAAATTGTGTTGATTTATAGAATATAATTAAAGTGTTAGACTTAATCAAAATTTTCAAAAAGAAAAGCGTTCTTGAGCTATATATTTGTTAAAATTTAGAAAAAATATTAATCACCTTTGTTCTAATTATACTTTTATCAAACGTTATAATGGATATAAATATTATATTAAGCGTTGCTCCTAAACTGCCAAAGACTGCATACAGTTTTCAAACTAAACAGTTCATTATGATAGTAAAAAAGAAAAATATTGATGTATGAAATGAAACGTTGCTGATAGAAAAAGTAATAATTATAATATCAACCATAAATAATATATAACGTAAATAGTGCAGTTAATATGTTTAAAATAAAACGATGGTTTTCATAATATATGAAGTAATTCATGATGGCTAAATTTTTATAGTTCATAAAATTATATTGGGTGTTAAGTTCTTTCACAAAATCCATTCTTGTGTCAACATTTGGGAAGGGGTATTCAATAATATGTGGAGGTTTATACTTTGACCATTGTTATGCAACACTATAGCCAGGTTCTGTGCCTCTGGCAATCAGATGGCCTATGATAAGGAACATGTAATTAAAATATTCATTTACCATCGGCTAATGGAGCTTCTTACTGCAACAATCTATCAGTAAGTTACCGACCGACATGCATGTTGCCAGAATTATTGATGGCTCTCCTACCATATAATTTGCATGACATTTCAAGATATGTATATTTTTTCTACCTAATATTTTGATTCACTACGTACAAAAAAGAACAACTACTTTTGATACAATAATTTAATATAATGAATCATTCATAATTACATTTTATTTCTATTGAATATGACGAAAATAACGAAATATAAATGCATTATATGCAGTCGGAAATGAATTATGTACCATTAAAAGATAACATGTTTTTGGCAAATAACGTAGTAAGTCGGTATAAATATGCAAATATAAGTTTATAGGATGATACTTCACATTTTTATCATTCTAAAATATGTGTTCAAATCCAAGCTGTAGAGTTGGAGTCGTAGAAAAACTAATGTTATCGACCCCTTTTCTTAAATAAATTAAAATACAAAAATTTCAGCATTTTAGTAGATAGGTTAAAAATATCTAAGTATTTCAGTTCTACAGTTTTTTATATGTTATACGTTGATAGCTATTTCGGCTTTCGCCATCGTCAGAACTAGTTAGAACGTAGTTCTGACGATGGCGAAAGCCGAAATAGCTATCAACGTATAACATATAAAAAACTGTAGAACTGAAATACTTAGATATTTTTACCCTATTAAAATGGAGTTCTACCAAGTAATTGCCAAATCTATAAATACATATTTTAGTAGATATTAAAAAATACGGAAAAACAATATATAAAATTTTGTATATTTTTATAACCGAAGCCGGGACCGTTTGTAAAAACTGGAGTAATAGTCGTAGATAAAGTCGGTTTTTTTTTTGTTTTCTCAACAGCTCCGATAGCGGATAGATTATATCTAAAACTGAAAATGCTTGTTTGATTCTATCACTTCTATGGTATTAAGTCCATAGGGCGGAATCTTTTCAACCTTATTAGTGTTTTAAAACGTGAGTAAATAAATACACATAATAACATAATACATATATTCATTTTATTAAAAAAAGAACGAAATATGTTAACTTATAAATGAAAAGTTACGATAGCTTAGTCGAGACACACACCTTTAAAACATCCCTTATGTAGTGGCTCTCTGTGATTGATCGCAAAAAGTTTTTTCTATTGAATATTTTGTCATAGATGGCAGAGGGGTTGTGGAAACACAAAAATAATGATGTATATTAAAAATAATTCTTTTAATCAAAAATTATGTGATCTAAGTACGTTCCAGCGCATTAACGGAAAGGTTCGTATTCAAGGTGATGTTTCAAAAAAGAGCCTGAGGAAGAACGTTTTTTTTTTGTATAAATAATTCGAGATTTTTCGTTCAATTAGATAGGTATGTTAATTATTATTACCTTGTACCGCCCATTCTAAATTAAATAAGTTTTTTCATTGCATTGCATAGGTAGTTAAACATGCCGTATTTGTTTTCTTCGCGTGCAATAAGTAGACTGAAATACCGAAGCCCAAAAATTAAATTAGATTTCGTGAAAGATGATTTCTAATGTCTTCATTTGGATGAGCAGCTATGTGGAAGCGTTGACCGCTGACCGCTGATGATGGATAGCTTTATCGGTGAGCTAAAAATCGAGGCTGATGCCATCGGCTGGCTCCTTATTTAGTTCGGCACGCGAACAAACCATTATTCTTTATACAACGAAAACTATAACAGCGTTCGGTGCCGCAGTGTTGTGAATAAGTAAGTAAATAATAACACTAAAAAATGGTTCACTGTTATTATATATTTCAGTTGCAAATAAACCCGCTGGGCATTTTATTTAGAGGCGTAACTGTAGGGTGCATACCACCGTATTTATGAAGTCTTGATTGAAGAACTATCGAAAATAGGCAGTTTGTTTATTGCGCTTTACACAAAAGCCAAAATTTAGAAACTAATTTGGCATATGCAGCTTACATCTTTTTGATGGAACGCGTAGTAAGTTGTACATATTGTGGTTATGGAAAAAATGCCCATTAGAGGTAAAGTGAGCTAAGTGGTATTTAAAAAAAAGTTTGATGTGTTTTAATATTCTACACGTCTTAAAGTATCTTAAAAGTAAAATAAAATTATGCAATCCGCCAAAAGAGTAATTAAAGACGTGAAAACCATTTTACTAGTTGGCTCACTCCACCTCTCGAGGGCTCATATAGACTGTGAAAAGAAAAAGGATGCAGTCCACAGTTTCTTAAAAACAGCATTTTTTCATGTACATGTACAACTTGATACGCGTTCCATCAAAAAGATTTAAGCTGCATATGCCGAATTAGTTTCTAAATTTACCTTTTATGTTTAAAAAGGAGACCCTGTGAAAATTGCGACCAGGAAAAGCGACTTATAATGAAGTTTTTCTAAAGCAATTTATTAAATTAATATTATTCCGGGTCCTATGGCGCAGCAGTTAGTGGGTTACAAAAAATGTTGTGTTACATTCTTTTTTATATTTACATATGTAAATTTTATGAAAAGTATAGCAAATTTTTATTTGTGCTACAGGTTTAAAATACTATTAAATTTACTGTGACAAATGGTAATTGGATAAAGAGATTGTTCTAGGATAATTAAACAAAAAAACTGTTATCAAGATGTGAAAATAATTTAGATCTGAAGAAAAAATTGTATTAAAATTTTATAATGAATTGAATTTTAATAACTAGTTAAAATATTGAGTGACGGGCTTGTCAAATATTGAAAAGGAAGCGGTCGTGTGTCAAAATCTGTTACTAAATTATCAATTAGCTAAAATGTGAATGTAAGATCATAGAATAGTGATAGGTAACAATTTTGTACGTATATCATTTTCGTACGGCAAATATTTTTGATGATCCAGGTTTTTTGCTATAAAATTTTACATAAAATGTTATATTAAAAGTATGATTAATATTAAGGATGTAATAATATAATTATCTTTTACAAATGATACTTTCGATACGCTGAACAAAGTATATCTATACGATTCACTGCAGTAACTAGTGATGATTATTTAAAAAAACATTTTTTGTGAAATAAATTTTAATAAAATTGTCGATAATGGAGGAAAAATTTATAGCACGCTTATTATTGCCGCACAGACAATCGGCTGGTAAAATGAGGTTTTATTTTGTAGTAGGTACATTATTTGTAATTTAGATAAATACATGCTTAGATATTAAAAATACATACAACAGAACCCCCTATAATGACACCCCGTACTATAACCCCCGTACTATTTTTGACACACCTTTTCTTACAGTGACATTACCCCCTATAATGACAAAAAATCAAAACCCTAATCGAAACTTTTTTTTAAATATACCGTAAGCATTCATGCTACAAATACGTTTGCGTATCGACGACTATTCAGTAGCTCTGCTTTCGTTGGTTTTGAAGGACGTATGTGACGTGTCATCCGGGAATTCATCGACGAAGGGTATTCAAACTATAAAGTAAGATAATATTTTTTCTACTTTCATATCAATGAAAAAATACAATTGAAAAGTCTAACCCCCTATAATGACCCCCCCCCCCCTTACTCGTCACAGTAGGGGGTCTACTGTAAACAGATAAAAGTGTTGATTAAGGACTCGCATCATAAAATCTAGCCTTTAAATTTACAGGAAAATTAAAAGGAGGATTTAAATTAATAATTCATCGTTTTCTTTTGACGTGATATACAATGGCTGCTCAATCTATTCCAGTGTTTATTACAATAAAATATGTGTTATTTTTAAACTTTTATTGTTTGGTATTTATACTTATCTTTTTGTTTCTCAATACTGTTATAAATAAATTAAACATTGAGGGTTATATGGTCATCAATAAAATATTTCGTAACACAGAGCAGTTATTTCTTCAATCGCATTCTATTCATACCTAAGAAGATAGGAATCTTCAGTTGAGAAATTATGCCGTGTTTTAGCATGCGCGCAGTCAAATTCAACTATTTATTACACTTGGGCCATTTAAAGAGCTGGGCAAGATGTTTTGTATGGTCAATACATCATATATGGCCCGGAGGCATCAAAATCAGGTGATAGCAAGTAACTCTTTTTGTTTCAGCCCGGGTTCATCTTTGAGGTGATACCGTCTTTGTACGTTGAGATGTGAATCAATCATCATGAGAAGGTGAATCAATCATGCGGACTAACAGTTCGCTTAAAACTTGTAAAAAGCCTGTGGTAATTCTGTACCGTGCGTATAGTGTTATTACGGTTTTCTTTAATAATCCACGATTATTTTCTCGCTAAAGTAAAATCACTTTTTAAGCTCAGCAATTTTTCATGAAATCAATTGCAATTTTTATAATGCTTGTATACAAACATAATAAATCAAGAACTGAAGGTACTGAACGCTTCTTTCGACTTTTATTTTTATCTTCGCTTTGCGTCTCATGAGATATAAATTATATGAGATACATGATACCAGAAAATTTTGCCAGTTCATTCCGTCGATTCCAATTACTAGTTAATTATTTATTTATTAATTTAAAATGTGAAATATGCATGTAAAATAATGTTTTTTTTTCATATGCTTTTAAAATGCATAATTGTTTCACCAGTTGTGCTGCTACACATGACATAATATCTTTCGCCCATTTGAATTGAAAAAATGTATCATAAATGATTGTAGTATGATACTAAAAATGACTTCTTGTCTTTTAAACGTATAATACATCGATTGTTCACAAATGTCAATTATTATTAAGAAGGTATTGTCAGTAGCAGATTAGGCACATGAAAGGCCCCAGGAGCAATGAAATTTGGAGGCCCTGTTTTTCGGATAACATAAAAACGATAGTAAATTATATGTAAAATAATTAAAATCTGAACAAAAAGTACATGTGCTATATAATATAAGCTATTTTGAAGCCCCTAAGATTTGAAGACCCAAAGCGCGCGCCTCATTTGCTTATAGGATAATCCGCTACTTTTTTCCATATCCGCTATATGGATGTCACTAGATATTGCCATATTAACGGATGGGAAAGCAGTGGTGGGTGGTAGAGTGCGAGTAAGTTTGAACATATTATACATATATGTATAATAAGTAGGAATTCGTTAGAGCAGGGGTCGGCAAACCACGGCAATTCAGACATCAATTCTTGAATTTATGAAGTTTTTTTACACTAAAAATCAATATATACATACTTTGCATATTAATGGCTCTCTGATACCTTTGCTATCCTGTTTCCATAACAACCTGATTCTTCTTACCTGGAAGTTTCCGACCCCTGCCCTAAAGATATGTGTAGCTATAAAAAAATGTAGTATCATAAAATTGAAAGTGTGTAATATTAAAGTGTCTAAATAGGTACACGACAATCTGTAATGTAGCTGTAGGGTCCTTTAAAGTGTTGAAGAATGTATGGTGCAACCATCGTATAAAGCGTTTTTAAATAACGACCTTAGACAGTAAAAATCTTTCACCTAAGATGCCGTACAAAAGATTACCTAATAAGGAGCAGCATAGAAGCCATCTTACTCGATCACGAATTGTTCCACATATTACAAATACACTATAAAACACTCCAGCTAGTGCATACTTGTCAACAGGGCCGTTGTCCGAGTCTTTTGGGCTTTGTCAGTAAACAAATGAATGTAAGTTTTAATCGTATTTTTAATTATAACACTTTTTGGTAAGCGATAATATATTTGGTGGCATTTTTTGTTTTTGTAATTAGCTTTATTTTCAACTTAAATTTATGTAAATAGTTAAAAGCCAATCATTCTTCAAAGAAGTCAATAAAAAATCAGCACACAAAAACCATCACCTAACACAGGGTTTCTCAAACTATGTTCCGCGCAACACTGGTGTTCCTCGGAGCTAGAGTAGATGTTCCGAAAAAAAATGGAATGGTTTCATACGCTGGAACAGGTCAAAAAAAAATCTTAAAAATTCAGCTAAGTGTTCCGTTATATTTTCCGGACTGGCGAAGTGTTCCATTCCAGAAAATGTTTGGAAACCCTGACCTAACAGAATCTTGTAGAATTATAGATAGTCATTTTAAAGCTAACTTACATGATGTAAAAGGAAATAAAGCAATGGCGGATTTAACTATATGCGAATAAGGCGCGTGCTTGGGGACCTCCGAATTTTAGGGTTCTCAAAAATTGCTATTATATAACCAACATATGTACTCTTTGTTCAAATTTTATTGTATTTTTACTATTTAAAATGAAATTTTGGCTTCCAAATTTTATTGCACCTGGGGTCTCCCATGTGCTTAGTAAAAAATAAAGATATAGTATAGATATACCGGGATCCAGGTATTTAAGTTGTTTTTTAAATACCAAAATATGTACCGGATTTGTAAAATTTGCTAGCCCGGTATTGTGATGCCAATTGCGAACCTATTTTTTTTTTTGCTTTCCTTGAACTTTTTTTTAAATAGCTGTATTGAAAATCCCAAAACTAAAATAGTTGGCCAGGAAACTAAGAGCACAAGAAAAGAACATAAATATTTTTTTTATGTTATCGGAATCATGTCTGTAAACACGTAAAGCAGTAAAATTTGGACCCTGTGGTAAAATAAGGAAAAATATCTACATCAGTATATCGTTACGCTAAAGCAACAGTGAGATAAGTCGAAAATATTAGTTTCGAGATAATTTAACTTAAAAGTTTGTGTTGTACTTTTTATGGTTTAATTTAGTTTCTTCTACGGTTCATGATGACAAATAAAAGTAAGGTTTTTGTATACTATTATCTCTATTTAGTTTTAATGTCAATAATTATAAATGTAGGATTTTTCTTTAAAGTGGGGCATTTTCTTTTTAAATAAAAATATTTAAGTGTTTCATTATAAAGATTTACCTTTTAGGAATAGTTTGACATATTTTTCACATTATCTCACTGTTGATTTATGGTATCGATATTTATGTAGATTAGTACTTTCATTCATTTTGTGATACCATTAACAAACATTGATAATATATAAATTGTTCAATCTAGCGATACTGAAAAAAATAATAAGTGAGAATCGATATGAATAAACGAATGAAAATTGAATGATACAAATGGTTGTTTCACAATTTTTCGCTAAATCATTAATTTAATAATTTTGACGATATATTTAATGTCCTTATAAACACATAAATAATTTTTCAATCGGTATAAACGGGTGCCCGATATAAATAATTAAAACTTTGCACTATGGGAAATCCTGTCTTGCGTCAAGCTTCTATGTAAAAAACGCCGGCATAAATAAAAGTTCAAGTTATGATTGTTGTACGTTATTGCTTAATGTGTCTAATAAATATCTGTTAGACAAAACAGGCTCTAACTTAATACAAAATTGTTGTGATTTATATGCGATGGGCACTGTACAGTATTGGATCACCGTTCCGGCATATTTATTATTAAAAAAAATATATAATCGTAAAATTGCAAGTAACCCAAAAATGAAATTAAAAAGACAATGAATTATTGAAACCATTACTTTTTTTCAAATGTAGAAAATATAAAAAAAAACTTTATTCACGGGACATAAATTAAAAAGCTGTAAATGATATTTCATATTTGGATTTGGTTTTATGCGTAACTTTTAATTATTTATTTTGTGGCCGACGTACACGACGTATCGCTCTAACGCTTCGACACGGGTCTGAATCTCGAGTTATATATTGCTATTGTATATTATCATGTCCGCTGCCAATGTGGATCATATGGCATCCTAATTGAGGTATTTCAATGTAAGTTTTTTATGAGAACTGCTAGGTGTTCAGTTGCTCAATCTTACTTTTTTCGAAGAGAGTAGGAATAGAAAGGGCATGGCTAGGACAGGACTAATAGTTAGCGGATCATTTTTGATATATTCCATTTTTTAGAATTGGGAGGGATTTATAGACATTACAAACATTCATGCATCGATCGAAAAAATACTTTTCGTCCTGGAATTCGAATCCTTGAAATACGTCACGGAGGTCAACGACTTTGATCACTGCTCTACGAACCCGAAATATATATATATATATTAATAAAATTCCCTTCCACCTAATTGAACTAAATAAAAGAAAACGATCAGAAACAGTCTATTCTATCCTAGCCTCGTCTTTATATCATTATGCCCACTCAGAAAAAGGATGTTGGTAGACTGCACAACAACCAGTTATCGTGAAATAACTTCTGTAGAAATTTCGAAAAAGACTCCAATAGATCCACATTGGAAGTGGATACGCTTTTTAAAAAATGCTGATACAACCATATTGTATGCATTTTGCAATTTTTTATCATTTGTTTTCCACGACTTATAGTTTGACGAGCACAGTTACATGGGCACAATAGGCTAGGTAATGTACGGCGCATTGTTTTCATCGGAAGCCTCCCACTGTTTTATTGTGTCGGCAATGTTGTAATTATTACCGCGGCGGGGCTCGATCCCGCACCCGCGGTCTGCCAGTTGCGTACATCTTAAGTACACGATGCTACAAACAATAGTAATTTTCAGTAGAGTAATTCCGTCTTGTTTTGCGAGTCACGTCAGACTGGAATCCAGTAACTAGAAAATTCAAACTGCATACTGTGCTCCGTCGCGGTAGGGGGTGCAGGATATCATTTAAATATCAGAATATCATTAGCCATACTAAAAATAAATATAATTCAAATATCAAATGATGTAAAAAGAATACATTAATAACGTTATGTTTATTATAAACGTCATGAATTATTAAAATCAGTAGAATTATGAAATTTATAGCATACATATTTCAGTATCACAATCATGCTATCGTCAAAACAATTTCATACACAAATACCTCTGACATACAATCAATAAAAGCTTTAAACTATGTATATAGCATAAATATCATGATATTAAATATTTATATATTTTTTTACTATAATTAAATGTAATTTTAAAAATAAAATGTAAAATTTATTTAACAATTCCATTGAAAGGATGGATGAATTGGCTAATTATGGTATGCGAATTGTATTAAACAAAACTATTTAATTGTAGAATGTCAAACAAAAATATGTCTATGATAAGTTTAGTGATATTTAATTAAGGAAAGAAAATACGTTTCAACTGTTATTTTCATAAATTTAGAAATTGCTTGACGATTCATTGATATTTCGAAATATTTTTGCAAATTAATAATCAAAAGGATACGCTACTGAAAATGAAATAATATCATTCTTCATACTATGTTAAAGTTTGTCTAGTAAAACGAAATAAATCAAAAATCCTTTATGAACCTCCGAAACTATAAATTATATCTAAAATATATTATTCAATTCCAAACGGTGCCAAAAACCATTTTTTTTATTTAAAATTTAATTGTGGTTTTGGCCATGGGTAGTTAAGAAAGTCCCGATGGATATAAATCAAGCACTTTTTTGTAACACATTACGCTTAATAAATTGTTATTCGAATCATATTGTTCATAGTAAGACAGAGGCCAGAAAACTGTTTGGTTTAATAATATTTATGACCATGAGACAATGAACGAATTGCGTTGTAAATAATTATATAACAATCTGATACAGTTTTGGAGATCACTCGATAATAATAACCATGTTTTAATACTCCACTGATGTTTATTAAGGGATCTTAATAAAACCGCACGATAAAGTTATTTTATTTTCCTTTATCCAAGTTTCCTTTATCAGGTTACTGTAACTTAAGAGTTTCATCCATTTGTCCGAGATTTGCAATAAAGACGATTCTGATTGATATTTGTACAATTGTATCCAAATGTAAAGATTTATAATTTACATTGACCAAACTCAAGCACCTGAAACTCATTTGGAAAACGAGGCATAGAGTGAGTGGTTTACTTACAAACATTTTTTTTCCAATCCTCATTATCATAGTAACGGTATCATTCGCTTAAGAAGAAAGTATTTAAGTAAACTTATTCCCACTTTTCGTTAAATAAATTATATGAAGAAAATCTTAATTAACATTTCGAAGGTGATACAAACACTTTTTACTATATGTATTGATTTTTCAACACTCCAGATAACTTTGCTCAGAAAAATTAAAACATTCAACAAATAACGCTATGAAATATAAATTATTATGCGTAATTACATGTAAAATACTCACAATCAAAAGAGTGTTTCTTTTTGTATTAGTACGTAGAAAAAAACCGTGTTTAATACAGCAATGTATGCGCAGTTAAAAAATCACGTTTATTCCAAAAACATACTAGTGTACTAGTACTCCAGAGGTCTTCTTAAGATCCGAAATACGAAACAGCAAAATTTTAGATTATCGACGATTCTGTAAAAATTAAAACGAACTTATTTACTACGAACGAATATTACCCCAGAACTGTTGTATAAGAACCAATCCTGATCAATTAATAATTTGGTGACAGTTTATTGACCATTCATTTAGATAAATACAGTTTACGAATGTTAATGCTGGCGAAAGAATTATTTTTAGTTAAAAATTCTTAACAGTCATCTAATATAAATATTTTCTTTTAAAGACTTTGTATTGTCAAAATTGGCTACCGAACGGATGCAGTTAAGCCAGTCTAAATTTTCAACACACTAATCAGGTAGGTGCTATCATACGAAGCTTATGTCGCAAGCCAGTCGTCTCATTGAAAATTAGTGCGTGAATTGAAAATATACAAACAACAAGAGCCGTTATTATAGTAGTAGAACATTTTTAATTTAGATTCTACATATTGCAAAATTCTAGCACAATTGATTTCAAGCCATCGTCGAACATAATAAAAAAATAACATCATAAAATCGACTACGCAAATCTACTCTCGTTATGATCAATCTGTTTGGCAATCCAATGCGCCGATACACTTTTATCATCAAATGCGTGTATAAAAACAAACACTACACATTGCTCTATATTATCAAAATATCAAGACGGGGTTTTCTTAGTCAATATTATTACATTAAATGACGAACAACAATTTACTATTCTGAGTAAAAAACTCACTTACCAAAATCACACTAAAAAAACCTTTTAAAAGTGTACAGTAGTTTATCAACAGCGATGGTTGTAAAACTGTGATTTTTTATAATTACTCTTCAATTATATTATTATAACAAATTAAAAACAAAAAAAAAATATTTTAATTTATAGCTATGTATACATTTAGTAGTTGCTCAGTTAATTCCATTATCTGATATACCTAGATCTTCATTTGATATTTAAAGTGAACATACAAGAAAAGATACTAATAATACTATATCCAACGATAATCATCAGATTAACTAACAAGTAAAAATACCATTCATATCTATAGTGTCTTGAATTAAAACACACAAGCTGTTAAGAAAAGTATTAAAAAACTAATAAAACGTGAGATGAAAAGTATTAAAGACGTTTGAAATCAAATTGAAACGCTAGCTACGATGCACGAAATATTAACAAGATGCGGTGAATAATCATCAATTGAATCGTGTGTCAAAAAATCTAAAAGTCGTCACTGAAAAACATTAAAAGACTCTCCAATCAACGCGTTGTCAAGGGCGACGACCATAAATAAATATGTGTTTTTTGGAGCATCGATTCAAGAAGCGCAAAGCTTGGCGGGGGAAAATCTGGACATATACATATATAATTTTTGGGTAGTTGCAATATATTCGATATATATCGGTATTCAATAAAAACATATGTTATTACATTGTACAGGATTACTGTACTCTGATTGCTTTTTTTTACAAAGAATGTCTTGGGTGGAGTTAAATAATATTCTTCCATGGAGAAAACAAAAGTAGGAGGTGTCGAAGATTCGACTTAGTGGTTTCATGTTTCACATAATTTTACAAGCGATTTTTTTTTCATTATAATGCAATTACAATAAAATGACTAATAATTTTATTTGCAGTCGAACATTAATTTAATTTAAATTTTCACGGTCAGCAATATACATTTCTTATTTTAGCTCGATAATCGAATTCCATAATATATTTACATATTTTCAATAATAAATTTTGTTTATTGTAAATAAAAAACAATAAATGACATTGCTGCTGAAAAATTTAAACCATATAATTTAAACTATAACTATCGTACGAATTATGTGAATTTTGTATTGTATGGATTATTACGGAGCAAAATAATATTAAAAAACATTTTTCCGAAAGAAAATATTTAATTTGTTATAATTTATTAATAACATTGTAAAACTTAGTAGCCGCCTGTGTGGTCGAGTGGTCAACATCGTTGGCTACCGCTACGGAGGGCACGGGTTCGAATCCCGGTACGGGCAGTTTTATAAATTGATTTTTCAATCGATTTATGAATTTCTGTTCAAAGGCATGGATGTATGTGATGTCTTGAATTCCCCCTCCCACCCATCCTATCCTATGAACGGGGCGTATGGAGAGCGATTAGTTAACCACTAGTCCTGTCCTTGCCCTTTCCTTCTATTCCTACTCTCTTTGGAAAAGAGAGGTTGAGCAACTGAGTAACAAGCAATTCTCGTAGAAACATTTCTGTTGAGATAAACTCCATTAGGAGTCCATATGCTCCATATTGGGAGCGGACATGGAAAAAAAATAGTATTTTTAATTCATTTAAATATATGTATCTGTTGGCAACTGGTACATAATTTTGTGTCGTGACAAATGTACATATTTTTTTTATAGAATACATATTTGAAAATATTCCGATTCGTAAATATGATATACCATGCAATGGTAGATGTCTTTGTTGAGTGTTATCATATGAAATAATATTATTAAAAAAAACTTTAATTCAGTATTTGATTTGAAGCATTCCAAATAATGTGATGTGATGTCAGTGTATTGGGCAGGTCCGCGCAGCTGCGAACTTCATCGTCATGTGATGGGGTGGAGGGGCGCGCGCGTGCTCAGTCAAAAATGGCCACTGGCCAGAGCATAGAGATGTGATGCAACCAAAGAGGTATCTATCTGATCGGCCGCTTGTTTGCTTCTCATTACTTTTATGGCCCACAAACGTGTTATTATGATACGTATTCTAATTGAACCTATGACATTGTAGGATAGTGGTAAGTCGATAGGAAGTTTCTCTCGCCTCTATCATTAGGCTTGCATAAAAACTTCATGATGCTGGAATTAGAAGGAGCCTTGAATGGCTTTTAACTGATGGATTCATTCACCTATTTCGTCTGTGTGCAAGGTTTTGTGCATCTTAAAAAAATGGTATATGCATCTCAGAAGCATGAAAAATTGCAAATAATACTGTAATGCGTGCTTATATTTTACATATGTACATTAGAGTTATTTGAGATTATAATATTAAAACATAAATATATCGTTTAAGATTTCGACTGAAGGTGCTTGGTGGAATTTCAATATTAAATTTGAATCATTCAAATTATGTACACTCCCACAGATTTTGTCACTAACGACCCGGGTTTCGCCTTTCGGCATCTTCAGGCGTTCAAGCGCACGGATGAACTTGAACTGACAAGTCAGTTCAAGTTCATCCGTGCGCTTGAACGCCTGAAGATGCCGAAAGGCGAAACCCGGGTCGTTAGTGACAAAATCTGTGGGAGTGTAAATAAATATATTGATTGAACTGAAGTTCAATCGGTAGTAAGTACTCCATTATGACAGACGAAAATTAAAAAAATATTTGGTTCTTCACGAAAAATTTCGTTTATTGACAAGATACAAAAAAAATATGTTATTTTGAAAATTGTCCGAGTGGATTAAAGGTTGGAATCATTTTCTTAACACCACATTAAAATTCTATCTATAATATGACAAAATGTGAAATTTTGTGATAACGGGTGAAACTATTTATATTTAAACCAACAATATGTATTCAAAACTAATCGTACAAAAAATATAAAATTATTGAGAAATTGTTAATTGGAATTAATTTTATATTGATTGCGATTTTTACCATAAGTTCCTTGTTCTAAAGAAGTTGATGAATGACAATTTAAGATATTAAATTGCATGTTACTTTTAGTTATTGTAAATACAATCTTGGGAAGCTTGAAATATAAAAAAAATGTTTTTATTCAAATAGTGCTATTTTAATCATCTCAGAGACAGATAGATGGTAGCAAGATTATTTATATTTTACTATAAAAAAAAAACTGTTAAATGTGTTTATAGGCTAAGCAGGAACTAGTCGGTTAGTCAGAAAAATTAAAAATAGTAATTACATATATCATGTTAACATGTTACTAAACAATGTGAATCTCAAGGAAAACAAGCGTAGTGATTCAGTTATAGATTACTAAGATTAGACTGCGATACCTTGCTCGGGTTTTTGAGTCTGAGCCGCTTTTTTCTGCGTCTTAAATGACCGTACTGTAAAACAATAAATAGCGGACGCGTTACGGGTTTGTCTGTATAAGTACTGTATGTGTATCTATACAATAAAAAAAATAACATACAAGACGTGAAGTCACTTTCACTGATGGCTTTTTATGTCCAGTTATTTACAGGTGGCTTCGATAAAGTTTCGCAAAACAAACTTCAAAACTCAAATCGATCTCTGCTTACGTCCGGTCGATTGATCTATTATTACAGTATGCAATAGCCATCGGTCATTAATTTATCAATGGGCGAAAAATTTCTTTAATTATTTCAAATGAAACAATACTCATACAGCTGTGTTTTTTTCTTATTAATATTTTAATTAAAAACATATTTGCCATAACAGATAATAAGTCAATTACTTTGCTATCATTCTTACAACACGTCATAGAAGATTCAATAAATGTTATCTAATTAAAATGCAATAAAAGATTACGAGCTCACTGGAATTATTAAAATCTTACAAAGAAATAAAAAAATGTAATTTGTGCGTATGTGTCAAGAGCTGAAGTGAGCTAAAATAGTCAATATTTTCTACTGGACTTTTAAAGTACAATCACGACTTTACTTGGTGTTTTGGTGGATTGCAAATTTATATTGTAGGTAGATAACACTATTGCAGTGTGTATTTACTGAGCTCACTTCAATTTTACGATACTTTCATTAAAACATGTAGAATATTATAATGCTTCCAATTAATTTTTTCCTAAAATACGTCTTGGCTTACTTCACCTCTCATGAACTCATTCATAAAAAAGTATTTTTGAATCGAGTAAATCGTAAATTTGAATAATTTTCAGTGTATGCTATCTATATCTAGACTTTTTATATGAAATAAATATTTAATAAAACAAACGGATATTAAATGTAATATTTTAGGCCACTTAAAGTGTTATAATAAGTCTTATACAATAAAATAAAATGTATGGAAGACTTTTATCACAATTTTTAGATCAACTAAAAGAAAAAATGTTATAGTATTTACAGGATAATTTTGATACTGTATTTGAAAAAATTCAATAAGTTAATCATCGTAACAAAACAATAGTTATTGATAAAAGGTGACAATGCGATAATATTGAAAAATATTTCAACATCCTATAGCAATAATAAATTATGATTGCCACTACTCGTTTACGATATCAGAAACAGTTCTAAGAACTGACCACATACACAATCTGTATCACGGTCGCAGTTATAAGGATTTTGGTGGAACACCTGGTAACTTTTTGAGTAAGTAACACTCGAAGAAATTTATACAATAAAAGCTTTAATATAAAATCACTTTGAAACAATATTTTTTTTTTATCATAAGTATTATTATCATATCGATTGCTTTAACAACTTAACAGAACACAATTTTACTTTCTGACTGTTATCTTTATATGCGAATATAAATGAAAAAGTGAGACGTGGACTAACTATATTTTAGTATTTTTATTTTTGCTGTATAGAAAGTTTTAGTTGTGTATTTAATTGATAAGAGTTTATAATGTAACATTTGATTACAGATAAGATGTCCAAAACCATCATAATTATTGTTATCATAATCATCAAATAAATATATTTAAGTAGTTGATTTAATTTTTAAATAATATAACTAAATATATAAAATAAATATATAGTCTTGTTAATATTCAATAAGTAAAATTTATATGTAACACTGACATACATTGAAAAGCCAAAACTTCTTTTTTATATGTAGTTTTTATGATATCAAATATGTAACGAAATACCATAAAATCCAATATCCAAATATAATCGACAGTATAAAAAAAAAACCTTTATGGGAGTGCTAATAATATGAATAATATAATAAATATTATTCTTTGATATCAAAAATACAAATCTTCCGGGGAGACAGACAGTGATAAAGTTAATGCATTTTTAAAAACGTGATGAAAATAAGAAAAAAAAATGACAATAAAAATTGATATCTAATGATTTTTAATGAAGTTTCTTGATTTTTTATCGGTTTAAATAAATACTTAGGTGGGCATTATTTTTTTATAAGAATATGTTGTTATCAAATATGTATATGGACATATGTATCGTTTTAGCATGTTTGTATAGTAATTTATGTGTATTGGTGTACGGCCTTGCGACGTCCGCCTCTAGCGACCACACCCAAACTCCTCTCACGAGGCACGCTCTCCTGAAAGCGACGGACGTATCTCGACTGTTACTAATGGTTTATGTTTTAAAGTCAATTATATATATAAAAAAAAAAATATTGTTGTATTGGTATACCACTGTTTCCCCCTATAATAAATCTGTTAAGATAATATGTTTTTTTAATAAAGAATTTAGTTCGGATAAATCAAAGATTTATATTATCGATAGAGAAAATGCCAAAGATTTTTAGATTTGCAAATTTCGATACCTACAATAATTATTGTTAAATCTTTTAGAACATTGACCTATGTAAATATAATTACATGTAGCAAAACTATTTGTTAAATTTTTCAAAAAGATTTTTAAAAGTTGTGCTAAAAAGTATATATGTACACTCAATTCTTCACTAACACAAAAGGTTTCACGTAAAAGAGTCAAAAAATTGAAGGAATATGAAAAATTGGTTCCGTTACATTGTACTGTTTAAAAATTAGCTGTAAAGTAAAAAAAAATGAGTGTAGTATTATTTTTCTTCAGAGGTTTTATGATAACATGGCTAATATAAATTCACCTGCTAAATGACAATTAAAAAAAAATGTTTTTATTATTCACGATAAGTAACTTATTTCTGGACCAAGTTAATTTTTTTTTAAAAATATTTTAAAGCACTTCAAAAAAATATAACAGTTGTTTACTTAAGTAATTGATAATTATAATTGAAAAAAAACTGTATCAAACATTTTTGCTTGTTGTGAAATTAAAATCAAAATGTTGAGATCAGCTCGAGCAGATACAAACACTCACACCGAGATCTTATTTCATAAAATGAAAACATCAGCATTTGTTGTTGACCTCGCTTTTTGTTAATTCCGGAAACATCTGTTCGTAATGGGTATACGTGACAACCAATAAAGAACAAAAAACAATATTACCGATTCAAACGTATAACAACTAATTTTCTTAAACAATATTTCGTATAATATTATATAAAATATTATCGAAGTATTAAAATGCGAAATACTGAACGCATGCACGAGTTTTGTATTTCTATTGAACTGACTGTACATTCAAAGACATTCTAATCTTTCCTCTCGTTTCGTACAGTACTCCAATTTGAGCATTTTATTGTAGTAATTCTCGCCGAACCAAACCGGCTCTCAATAAATTTAATAGGGATGTGCGATGTTATCGTTACCATTCAAATATTATTTATTTCATTTTATTGAGAAAAAGCGCTCCTGGGTATGTATAGTTTTTACATAATCGCCATTCGTGATTACTTCGGGGTCATAATTTTCGACTTGTGAAATTAGGATATTATAAGATTAACGGATTTGAGGAGAGCACAATTCAAATGTTGTGCTATATGTGTAAAAAGTATTTTATTTTAGTATTTTTTAGGACTTGTACGTTTGCAGAAGTCTTCAACTTTGATGTCGAAGACGAAAATATCATTTTTTAAAACACATAATTTTTCAACATACATAATGAATTTATTCAAATTATTTCATTATTTATTAAAAATATATTTCCACAAAGTATATGACATTATTTCTAACAACGAAATTTTGTATTTAAAATAAAAAAATATTGACTGATAAAGTAAAATAAAAAAAAATGTTTCGATAAGTAAGATGATAAAGTACCAGACTAATGTGCTTACAGGACTGAGAGGAGGTAAAAACTATAGTTATTTGTTATGGGAATAAAGGTGTCCAATTGAAATTAATTAAATTTAATATTCTCATGTAACTTATCCACTTAAATATTACATTAATTTACACGGGTTAAGACGAGTTGTTATTAAAAATAGTACTCTTATAATTCTTCTTATAATACATCATACACATATAGGTTAAATATATATTATAATATCCAATAAAAAAAAATAAAAAAAAATAATCAAAAAAACGTTTTGAGATTAAAAAGACCTGTTGTGAACTGTGGATGTTTGTTTATGTTTTAAAATAAAAATTATTAATCTATCAAATATGTATAAACTGGGGCATTAAATATTACACGAGGGGTAAAAGTTAATACACACTAATTTTAGTGAAATAAAATGACATATAGATGGACGTGTGTTTCAGTTAAATGCAATTTTCACACCGGTTATCTTAGATTTTTCAAGAATTTTGTTTAATTTTGATCAGCATATTTATGATGATACTATCAATAGTTATAATGCTTAGTCTAAATCAGTGATGGGTAACCTATGGCACGCGTTTCAAAGGTGACACGCTTAGACATTTTGGGTGATACGAATCGTTTACAAACAATCTTCGTCCAAGAACGAAAAACATTCACTAGGCAAGCCAGGTTTTTTTTACAAAATTTTGACAAACCAAGCTCAAAAAGTTACCGATCACTGGTCTATTCCATTAAGGAAGTAGGCTTGGTCAAATAATAAATGTGGGTTGATCGCATTTATATTACAAACAGCCACTGTGAAACACATTTTTTTTTGATATACCTACAGTAAATTAGAAGTGATGGTTTTTTCGTACAAAATATATAAATATGTATACATATTTTCAATTTAACAGTTATTTATTGCACCGGAATAGTTATCATATTTATAATTAGGAGGTATAGAAGCACGTTGTTAGCAACTTATTTTTTAATGATTTATCGAGATATATATAATATATTTAATGTGTAGATAATGCGTATGAGAGAAATTAATATATTTACTGGCTCTTAATTTTTTACGCTAGGGGCATTGTGATATTTTCAAAATCACCTTGAAAAATAATGATCTTTTTTGCATTAAATTTTATTTTACTTTTCTGTCATGCATACGAATGTTTGTTTTAATTAAATGTAACATATTATCTCTTAAATTTATTGTATAATTTGACGAGTTTGTTATCAAACACTGCAATAAAATATCCAATATTGTTTAATATGTGAAAATATGTCAGCTAAAAGTTGCAATAAATTATGTAGTATAACATTCTTAAAAGTAATACAATAATAAAACTGCAAATTCATTTCTGATTACGTATGTTTCTTAATCGGTCTTAAAGGTCGTGTCCATGGCACAGTGGTAATCGTCGTTGGCTTTCGTGCCAATTTTTAATTTTCTGTTCAAAGAAATGGATGTTTGTGATATCTTAAAATTCCCCTACCTTTCCAATCCTTACATATGAGAATTTAGCGAGAGTGATTTTACAACCACTAGTCCTGTCCTAGTCCTATCATTTCTATCCATTATTTCTTCGAAAAAGAGAGGTTTAACAACTGAGTAACAAAGACTTCTCGTAGAAAAAAATATGTTGAAATACCTTCATTGGAAGGCCATATGCTCCACATTGGGAGCAGACATGGATAAAAAAAAATGTTTTTTAAATATGCACCTATAAAAAGTAATATAATAATAGTATTGATAAAATCTACAGAGTCTCAGATACAAGAAGAAACATACACATAAAAATAAAGAATGTAAAAATTTGCAAAACAACCGTGTTGAAAAACAGGTAGTTTGTTTGTAAGAAATGAAAAGTTATTAATTAATTATTGCTGTGCATGATTACAATTTTAATTACGGATAAGGATCAGATCGATTTGAAAGATAACAAAATCTCTATGAATATTTTTAATATGCGATATCGTATAATATGCCGATACAAATATGCATTAATATTGAAAGTGGATGTTTTAATATTAAATCTTTACTGTTTTACTCAATGTTACGACTAATCGATCATCTAAACAGGAAATTTTATTCATAAAAAATCAGAACAATAAGAAATACTTCGATGACAAAATAAAACGAAGGCGAATGAAATAGCAAACAATAATTAATTATTATAATTATTTTGATTAATGGTTTTCCATTAAATGAAATATGTAATCAATACCAATTCTAGATAATTGATAAATAATATAACAATGTGTATTATTGAAATATGATGCTCTTTATGATATTATAAATAATGTAGATGGCTTATTTTAAAATAAGTCAACAATATTTACAGATATAAAAATAATAAAACATTTTTAGCACTTTTTCCACATAAAATTTATTGGATCAGGACCGGTTTCGCTCATTGTGAGCATTTTCAACTTATAAGAAATACAATGAAACAGTGATATTTATACAAAAGTTAAGTAAGAAAAACACGGTATGACAAGCAATTGGTATTACAATTAAGCAAATAAATTGAAGCAAAATACATGAGCGAAACCGGTCCTGATCCAATAAATTTTATGTGGGAAAAAGTACTAAAAATGTTTTATTATTTTTATTATAATGCCATTCCACCAAGTATTTACAGTAAACACCTTAAAAGTGATTTACAGATATATAATTCCGACATTTTTTTTTCACCTATAACGTGAAGTGTATTGTTTTTTCAATAATGATAGTAATATAAAATAAAATTGATTTATTTTTGACTTCTTAAAAAGTGTCTTCAGACAAATATAGAGATGATTTTTGAATAGACCGCCCAACGTTTAAATACAAAATATGTATATCTGGGATTAAAATTAAATTTTTTAAATTAAACCTTTTTGTATTACTTTCAGATAATTTAATAAAAATTAGGATCGGTGTCGGTTTTTACGAACTTTATAAAAGTTGACAGACCAGTTATGGTATTTACTTAAATATGTGGAATGAGTACAAAAAGATTTTAATTTAATTTTTAATATACTGCATTTTCACCAATAATTTACGGTCATTACTTTAAAATTGATACGTGAAATAATTAAAAATATTTTATAGTAAGTAACTATCAAATGACTTATCGATTGATAAACACCTGATAAATGTGACCAATTGAATGAGCAAATATCTACATACAGGTATTCATTAATTATATTTAGTATTCATTGTAATTAATAAACAAATGAAAGAAAATGGACGTATATAAATAATAACGTACACAGATAGAATAATATCGTACAAAGTATACCTGTTTAAAATAAAACAAATAGCATATCTACAAGATAAATTAATTATAGTGGTCCTACTCGATTTAAATTTGACATTATTATTAATGTGGTACAGGAAAATAATCTCTGTAAAAACATCGCATTTCTACAGTGATACTAACAATTTAATGATGCTTCCGTATGAGGAGTAAGCACTCGTTTTTTTATCTATTATAATTTAAAAATTGTATTTTGTTAGTCATTCTTTGTAATAAATTTTCAATCTTCTTGTCATGCAGGTCTTAAAAGGTGGCAACATGTTAGAATCAACCTATGACATTGCATTCAATATGTGTAATATATATTCAAGAAGGATACAATACACCGGTTATGTATAGATACTAAAAAACAATAGTTACACAATTTATTCAATAGATGGAAGAATGATATTCTTAAATCATAACTGCCTACCTATCCCATTATTTTGAAGAGTTGTTTTTGAACGGTTGAAGAATGTGAAAAAGAAAGGAATCGTGTAAAGTGACTGATAATTACATTTGATTTTCAAAAATAGATTTTATATCAGCACTCAAAAATATTAAACGGGCGGCAGTGTCACCAGTTAGAATACCTTCAATATGGTGCACATACAGTTTTTGTGGGTGCTGTGCGTTTGAAATTTATTTCCTGTTAAAATTCATTAAAAATTTCGCCCTTACTCAGGCCCTCAATCAGTGCATGCACTAGGGTGGGAGAGAGTATGTATTTGTGATTTTATACAATATTCTAAATATTATTTAAAAAAATAGCAGCAGGTACATGGAAATGTTTGTCCGGCCACATGGTGTATATATAATATATAATTGTTATTATAATACGGTTAGAAAAATTCTTTTCACAAGAATACAGCATTATACAAAAAAGTGTTGTACTTGATGCACATGCAATTGACGACTATGATTGGTGACAGCTGCAATGACAAAACCACGTATAAAACATGAACAAAAAAAACTTCTATTTAAAATTACGGAAACAAAATAAAAAAATAGTATATAAACGCATGAAAAAAATTTATTAATTATTGATTGACTGATCAGTGGTACCATCGTCAAACCTATCTCACTAACATCAACAGATGAAAACACTACAAATAATGAACATAATAAGGATTCTATCCCCGACGCCTTAGTTGAAGATATAAACGCATAATACAATAAAGAGGTGCTAAGGAATATTTTTTTTCTAATTCAGTTTTATCGAGAAAAAAAATATTGGTGAAACATTTTAAATTTTAATTACTTGGTAAGGCTTATGGATCAAACGATATTTTTATATTAATCATGACTGTTAAATCTTACGTATATTTAAGAAGATTATTTAATTTTTATTTACTTTCGTAGCTTATTTCTTTAATCGGTGTAAATAATATATTCTTTTCATGGTCACATTAAATTTGCTTCAAAGTGTTTTTTAAAGTATGAGAAATATTAAGTCTTATGCAATTTACTCATTATCGAATTCGTAATTTTTCAGATTTATTTGTGAAATTTCTTGCACGAGCTACTAAGAATGGCGCCGCGAGCTACTGGTAGCTCACGAACGACGTCAACCGCTGTTTTACGTGGTTGTGCTACTCATATTTTAATAAAAGCAGCATTTTTTTCGTAGTATGAATTTATTCAAATAATTTAAAATTTCAAATGCTCACTGTTTCATTGTTCGATGAATATTACTCGAAAAGTGTTGGTGTCATATAGTATCATTGTGCGTCTGGAATCAGAAGTATACGAGTTCGTTTTTATTTAAATTTCAATTAACAGTTTTATTTCAAAATTTTCCTCGAATGTTGTAGAAATTAAAATATGCAATTCATTTTATTAATTCAAGATTTATACAAACAATACTATGTCTACCGAGGAAGTCAATACACAAGCAGGGTACAGTTATGGTTTAATGCATTGTATACACGATGTGACTATAAGATTTATCGTAATTATTGAAGAGCTATAGTTACCGACAATAACCGAAGCCCGGTTTGTTGGTGATTTAACGGTAAGCCAGTTGTATAATGACAAAGTATACTGAATATAGTACTGGAAAACTGTACAAAACTTTATATATACAAAGACAAGTAAAAACATATTTTTTTACTTATTGTAATTAACCGTCACACTGTCGTGAAATGAAATCAAGGGTGAAATAGCTACTAAAAATTATTCTTGAAAATTGCAAGCATTTATAATATAAGTACCAAATAGTAAACAGTAGTATAAAACATATTGTCGGCTGCGCGGTTAAGTGGTCAACGTCGTTTGTTTCGGTTACGGAGATCACGGGTTCGAATCCCTGTACGGACAGTTTTTATAAATTTATTTTTCTTTTGATTTATCAATTCCTGTTCATGCATCCATACGTAATGTTTTGAATCCTCCCTCACATCTGTCAAATCATAAAAACAGGGCGCAGATATAGCGAATAGCTAACAACTAGTCCTGTCCTAGCCCTATCCTGTGATCCTTACTTTTTTTTTGGAAAAAAGAGAGGTTCAGCAATTGACTAACAATAAGTAATCATAAAAACACTTCGGTTCGGGAAAAATCCATATGATGCACATTGGGAGCGGACGTGGTAAAAAATATTATTACATATTTATTTACTTTTGAAGAAAAAGAGAAATGTAGATAGTCTACCACAGGGGAGTTTCCTTTATATAAATGTACGAAATATGATGTTTATAGTTTAGAATTTCGACTGAAGGTGCTTGATGGACATTCAACGTTAATTTAGAATTATTTTCATTATGTACACTTCCACAAAAACCTCGAGTTCGAGTGCATTCGCACACTGAGTAGTACCGGAAGATGCCGAGAGGCGAAACCCGGGTTGTGTTCGACCAAGATTTTTGTGGAAGTGTACATAATGAAAATAATTCTAAATTGATGTTTATAGTGTTAAGCTAAGTAAAATATACTTTTCCCTATTTTGCAATTATGTAAATGTAAATGTTCATATGACTGACTGATAAATGCATCAAGTTTCATTGATTTTACTATAAAACGGTTCGAGATGATGGCTATCTACGAACAATTCGTGACCGGCCATTGCTACCGGCCTCGAACTCTGAACCGTGTTTTATATTGTTTTTTTGCTCGATCTCCAAATGTGTCAAAGAAAGCGAATCATTAAATAAAACAGAAATACTACTTGGTTAATGACAGACAGGGTCCCCGAAAAATGAAATTGAATATATTATATTTTGAATTTTCATTGAATTAAAATTACTTAAAAAGTGTTATTTAAATCTGTAAAAAAACCATATCAATCCAATTTTTTATAAGATACTGGACTTAGATGGATTGTCACTAAGATAACTTACAACTTACATATATAAAGGTTTTATTTAAATAACTGGGCATTCAGTCAAAATATTAAAGATGAAATACTCTTCAGATATTTAAGAAATAGTGTCGTACCACCACTTTAATTCCACTAATTAAAGCAATTATACATACATTGTAGGGCCTCCTAAGCTAAGGTTCCGCGAAAATAATAAATGTTTTATTAAAATTTATTTTTACTATCATGAATCCTTAATGTGTAAAGTGATCATTTCCAGATTTGTGAAATGTTCCACTGCAAAAAAAAGAAGCCCTGATCTATTGGATGCATAAACTTTCGTAATTCTACAAGCGAAAACGAGTAATTTAAAAGATAAAACTATTTTCTATGAATATATTGAATGAGCGGACAAGCTCCAAACCTGAGATAAATGAAACAGTTTTCTCAAAGTAGGCGTAACTATTTATGTATAAAGCACTATAAATAATTAATTACTCTTTGTAGAGCTTTTTTGGTGATAATAATATTCAAAATAATACATTTAATTTATTTTAATTTGATTACTTATTTTTAAAAAGATTTTTTTTATAAACATTAGTGTGTTATTAATTAAACATAATTGTAATACAGTTATTTAAATACTAGCTAGACAACTATCTATACTGATAATAAGATAGAAAGTCACGTGCTATTCAATTAGGTATGTCTATCAAAGATGCATGTTTTTTTGTTGATTGGTACTGACTGATTTTTTCGGCACTGCTTTTGATGTAAAGCAAAATCGAAATACAATTCATGAACAGGTTGGTGATAAGAATACATTAAAGTATTGCGATTGCATAATTTTACGGAGATTTTGATGCAATGTTTTTTAATCGATCATTTTTATTAGTTATAATAAATTATGACGCATGGATTCACTTGACTGCTTTTCTTTAGAACTTGGAAGCCTGCCTATCGACAAGGATTGTGTTTTGATAATGTGCTTTTAGATTTATAAAATTACAATATTTTTTGCCGTACTTTTAAATTCCTATTAGTTCAACTCTGTAAAGTAAAATACTGTACGTGCTGTGATCAGTAAAAAATGAAAATAAAATCATTATCGAAAATATTATCGAATGTTCAGTCAAGAAAATAAATTTCAACTTCCTAGTAAAATATTTTATATCCCGTTTAAAATGACTGAATACAATTTAATTAAGAACAAACACACTCAAATAATGATACATTCAATTTTATAGGCCCACAAAAAGCATTGTTTAGGTAAGATACTTTAATAGATTTTTGTGAGAATCATAAAAAGAGTTTTTTCACAATTAACTTTTCCGGTTCTAAGCTCAAGAAATGCGACCCCAATACCCACATTTTCTTAAATATCTATTTTAATATGGGTGATACAATGTTTATAATTAAGGTATTCTTATATCATAATTTTTTGGACCTTTTGTAGTTTATATAAATACGATAAGATAAGAGATAAGCGCCCGCTTATCAGCGATCGTTCGTAAGATAATAGGCTGAACGCCGCTAAGAAAAGCGCGCCAGTAGCACATTGATATTTGCACTGAAACGACGTATATTTTACGCGCAACTTAAAATATGATTATTTATTAAAAAACCACGGATTTTTATAAAAAAAAATGTATGAGGAATGATGCAGAGAGATATTTTAAAGCCCTAAGACTATTTATTTTTTTGAAATTCATAAGAATAAGGCCAATAATGAAGAAACCACTGGGGTCCCTAAAAGACCCCCATCGGCCGAGAAGTATTTTTCTAGTCTCCGAGCCGCGAGAGTTAAGCTTTCTAAAAAAATAATTGTTTTCTGCTGGATTTGGTTTGTTTTTGAGGAATAAAGTAGCACGTATTTAAGCATATTTAATTTTTCTCTCATATTTGGTGTGTATTTTTATATTTTTCAAATGACTTAAAATTCGCAACCCATTAAAGTTTGTATAGTAATTTTAAATTAATAAATTTAAGCTAAATACGACAACAAACGTCGACGTATATGATCGTGTCGACACTTTCAATGATTTAATACCGATATTTTTATGTCATTAGTAAACTGCTATAAGTGTACATAAAGATATTTTTATGGGCTGTCGCATGTAAAAGTAATAAAAACAAGGTCTCGTAGCCCTGTTAAAATAAACACACTTGATGTTTTAATCACAATACAAGCCGCAACAAAAGCGGAGAGATATTAAAAAATGATCGCCCTTTCACTCTTTTTTGTATCTGGAACAATCTACCGTTGGCAAGTAGCTGGTGAGTCAAATTTTCGACGAACAGAATAAATCTTCGAGACTGTGATCTGGACAGTTGTATTCAAAAAACGATCTTCAACAATCACTTTTTAGGGATTACATTTGCATTTATTCAGTGGTGTCTTCAAAAATTATCACCGTATTTAAAAAAAAAAACTGATTTAAATATTCAATTAAAACAAACGTCAAATTTAACATTTTATTTTAAGCCATGTCTGCTCCCTATGTAAAGTCTATGTGTTACTCAACTGGAGCATTTCCCAATATAAGACGTTTTTCAAAAGAGTAAAGATAAACGAATGGTATTGATTGGGTTAGCATTAATTAACTTGGTAAACCTCCATTAAACTATGATCAAAATAGGACTGTATTTAGTTCTACATTTTTTTTTAAATTAAATTAGCTATTTCGGTATCACTCCAACGGTTTATCGTGAAGTTGCAATCAACTTAATAAAACAAATTTGAGCCGACTAAAATTCAAAATCTAGTTAGTTTTGTAACCTTTGAAAACAAATGAATATACGAGTTTAAAAAAATAGTATAAATAAAATAAACTATTAAAAATATTTGAAATTACAGCTTATAATTACCAATGCACTAAATTATTTTGATGAGTTCGGTGGGAGTTTTTTAAGGAAAATTGAAATGACATTACAGATGACCATGTCCAAAAACTCAAATTTAAATTGTGAAAAAAACTAATTTTGATATTTACCTTCAAATGACTTTAGGTTAAGCCCATCTGATTGCCGGGGTAAAGAAAGCTGTTACAACTAAACTACAGTGACCCGCATTATTAAATAATGACATTGCGTATGTCATTGTTATAAATATCAGTTACAGTTGGGCTTTCTCAATAAAATAGTTAGCTGTATTAAATTGACGTGTCGAAATGAGTAAGTATTTTTGTGAAATCCTTTCGGACACCACTGTTTTTCACGCGAGTTTGATGAAATTCAGTACAACGCAAATATTTTAAGGTGCTTTTTGTATGTTGCTTGGTAAACGACCTTTCTCGTGTTATCGACCAAAAACGTTTATTGTGTTCAACGATGGCCATAAAATTCGATCGTGCCTATTGACTTAATGAGAAACTCGACAAAAAGTCGTCCGTTTTAGGAATTTCGTTAATGATAATCGATTGAACGGCAATCGGGTAGACTGCAAGTAGTTATAAGGTGCTATTGTTATATAACAAAACATTTTTTGATAAATTTATCAACATTAGCTCTGACGGAATTGATTGGTTTTAGTGGAAAAGTGCTAAAAAACTGAATCAATTTTTTTCGCTCGAAAAAAATAGATTGATTACTTTATAATGACTTGTTATTATAATGAAAGAGATTGGCTGAGCACTTTTATAAATATTAACTAACACAGTTATTTTCATAATCTTCACTAAAAAAATTACAAACAAAAAACAACAGACTAGTGCGGACTGAAAAAATCTAACATACCACCAGCAGCGATCGCCAATACGAAAGTTAAATTCGTAACATTCGATGTTATTGTTTCTTTTATATTTTAAAAACAGTATTTTATTTTGCGAAATTATAGACATGGATCAAATAGTCAAATACTAATAAATCTGAAAAATACAACATATTTAAAAAAAAATCACTGTGGTTGAATGTGCATTAAACTAGAAAATAAATTTAAATCGTTCAAACTTTGTACATTCTCACAGATTTTGTCATTAACGACCCGGGTTTCACCTTTCGGCATCTTCAAGCGTTCAAGTGCACGAATAAACTTGAACTGACGCTTAGTAAATGAATGTTTCATGTTTATATAATAAATAAATGTATCACTGAATCTAAAACCATGTTGGCGAAAAGGATAAGCTCATGGGAATGCCCAAAGATTTGGTTGTGAGTGGTTTTAAGAATTATATTTATTTGTTTGTCGGCAAAGGTGTTATGATTATATTTATATAGGGTATAGAAGTGGAGATCCTGGTTAAAGGTATAGTACCAAAGGACATAGATCATACTAGTGTCGTTAGTGACAAAATCTGTGAGAATGTACATAGTTTGAACGATTCAAATTTAATTTTGAAATTCCACCAAGCAACTTCACTCGAAATCTTAAATTAAATTATAGAAAATAAATAACTCTTTGTCGTTCCATATTAATATTCAGCTGATAGCGCCCGCGTTGAGCGAAACTGGGCAACTGGTTATCAATAATAAATAATGTGAAAATAGTGGAAAAAATGATTTATTTTTTCAAATGATTAATATTAAAACAATAATCATTATAACCATTTTTTAAGCTGTAATTTCATTTTTCAATGCTGTAATTTGACCTTTTATACAGTTGGAAATGGTTTATTGAAATATAAAATACTCACCGGCGAGTGAAAAGATTCAAGCTTACAATGTTTTGGCCTGCTTTCCACACATACTGATCACTTCATAATGCGGATTCTTTATTTAAGCCATATTAAGGCAGAAAACATTGCCGTATGAGACTTAAAGCTTCGCCATCACCTTTTAAAGTTTTGTGTCTACATTTTTTTTTCGGTAGTTGGTGTAAATATTATCAAGTCTTATTTAAATTCATTTTTTTTCTACAGGTGATTTTTAATTACGACTTATTTTAAGTTAAAATATACATTCTAGCAAAAATACTAGATTCCCGTACCTTAACACTGGCTTTGCACTCATATCCTGGAAACAATTAAATTTTTTCCTGGTCTTAAAATTTAAAAAGTATATAAGCCGAGGAATATTTATTTCAAAGATATGTCAGCTTTTGGTTTAAAATTAACATATCGATTTTACAATTAACGCATGAAGATATCTCGTTGGAGCGTTACCGCTTAGCTATGGGATTAGCTTTACAAAAACTTTTCTTCACAGATTTTCCGTTTGCTAGTAATTGTCTAGTAATTGTAAAATTTTGAAATGGTAACTATTATATTAAGTCACTCTTAAGAGTTAGATTTTAAGGAGAATTCAGTTCATTTTACTAATACTAAGAGTACTGTTGGATGTTTGCATTGCGTACTCAAAATATGCAAAGAAGTTTTTTCTACGAAAACTGCTTGCAAAAAAGGTGCTCAATTACTCTCTTTTCAATATGTGTAAGGATACATGAACAGAATAAGGCAAAACAAGTTGATAGTTAATTGTTTTTTCCACACCCCTCTATTTGATTGAGGTGAGTTGTGCGGAGTTTTAGACATCATAAACAACCATACCTTGGAACACAAAATCAATTAATTGACATAAATAATAATTTATGAAACTGTCCGGATTTGTAGGCGTGAGCATGACGATGTCGATCATTCAACTAAAAGCCCTTTTATTAAATCATTAATTATTTATGTTGAATGCTGATTTAAACGTTTTCTTTATAAATAAAAACGTTTAAATACTGATTAAGTTGTATACGTAAAATGATAAAAGATATTTTTAGAACTGCTAAGTTTGTATCCGGCAACAAAAAGTTCTGCATGCACCCAAATACGATAAAACGATTCTGTGTGTATCGATTTATTGCGAAAGCAATACAACGAATAAAATTGACTTTTTATCCTTTTTGATACATTTCAACAAAAGGTACGCCAACCAGTAGACATGTAAAAATAAAAATAAATCACGGAAGTAAACTGCTTCGATTTATTTTTTCGCCGACAAGCGTAGCGCGTTGTTTATTGATCGGCTGATAAGTCGTGACAAAAAGTTTGTAACACTACTTACGGCAATAATAAAATAAGACAGAATCTTGTTTGTACTCACGTTATGACACCTTTTTCTAGTCAACTCCGAAGTGTGAAAGCCGATCTTTTATCTAATGAATAAAACATCTGGAGTCTTATAAAAAAGTAATTAATTTAATCGAAATCAATTGTGCAATATTGTAATTAAATATTGTAATAACTATTCTTACAAAAAACACATTTTACTCAACAAACTGTTACTGAGTATTTTTTGTTGAAATTTAAATATGAAGTGTATATTTGGATTGCATAATTTTAAATTAAATGTTATATTTTATTAATAAAAACACAATTATCCTTTGTACTTTTTCCTCACTTTATTTAATAGGTCAGGAGCGGTTTTGCACATTGCGAGCATTGTCAACTGATAATATGTATTTTTATGTTAACAGTATTTTTTTTATCAGTTGACAATGCTCGCAATGACCGGAACCGGTCCTGACCTATTAAATAAAGTTGAATAAAGCACAAAGGAATATTGTGTTTTTAATAATATAATGCCTTTTCACCAAGTATTGACAGTGAACACCCTAAAAGTGTTATATTTTAAGTAGGTTTATTATAAGAGTACAGAGAATACAGTATTATAAAGAAAACAGAAAACAATTTAATGAAATTATGATTTCAAATTAGGTTACTGTACAATTTATACATTTTTAATCCATGTCCGCTCCCCATGTGGAGCACATGGCCATCTAATGAAGGTTTCTCAACATAATAAGGTTTTTCTACGTGAACTGTTTGTTAATCAGTCGCTAAACCACTCTTTTTTCAAAAAGGGTAGTAGGATTAGAAGTACAAGCCTCGGACAAAACTAGTAGTTAACTAATTGCTCTCTCTAGGCCCTGTTATTGAGAGACCGGAAAGGTGGGAGCCAATTTTAAGATATCACAAACACCCGTGCCTTCGAACAGAAATCGAAATAGATCGAAAAAATACTGCTCGTACTGGGGCTCGAGCCCGTGAGATCTGGCACGGAAGCCAACAATGCTAACTGCTGCACCATAGGTCTCGACACAATTTATATGGCATAATCATAACTATACATCTCAAGCATTTAAAACTCTTTTTTTTAAATTTTGCAAAGACTTTAAACACACAAATAACTAAAATACATCGTAATACAAATAATTAATACAGCCCTTAAAATAATTAATTTGACAGTACAAATGTTGATTTTGCATTTTCTTAACACCTCCATGCCCATGATGCAATCTTAAATAGTTGAGCCATTAAATTATTCAATATTTCTCTTAATATTGTCAATAAGTGTTTATTATTTTAGGTATTCTAGCATCTTTACATTTTTAAAATTATTTTTTAGCTTCTAACTTATGTTTAAATACTGTCAATAAACAGTGAAACTGAGATGCCATCATTGCAGGGAACGTGATTTTTTAGGATGGCATGTAACGGGTTATATCGCACGAATCAGCGTTTTATTTTTTCTATATGAAAGAAAATTTTATAAAAATACACAGGAGTTACGCATATTAAAATAATGAAATATATATACATAAAGACTTAGCCAAACACTGGATTAAGAATTAAAAAAAAAATACAAAACATAACTGTCATTATTTTCTTCATTTTTTTAAATACAGGCCGAGTGTAATTTACTCATATTTAATTAGTGAAAATTTCAACTACTGCAAGGCGTTGTAAGCACGCAAACGCAATTACGGTATTATAAAATATTTCAAATAGCGCTATTTTTGATGTTAGAAAAAATACTTCAAGCAATGCAGTTGCTTTTTATGAAATAATTTATTAACGATGCTTACCATTTTAAAAACTAAGAAATTATATGACATCTTTGATTCGATTTTATACTTTTTTATTTACGGAATCTCTCTTATCATCTTACATGCATAATTGATACGTTCTGTAATTATTTTTTGAATTTAAACAACTATTGTCTCATAAAGAATAGTTTTCTCAAACTAGTTCTTGTTTTTTTAATTATATATTGAAATTACTCATATTTTGATGTTATTTTTGAAGTTATTATCATCTAAAAATGATTCATTTTCGATTGAAAAATATTTGAATAGGTATATGCAAGAGTTTTGCCGCCTGTGTGGTTGGGTGGTCAACGTCGTTGGATTCAGTTATAGAGGTCCCAGGTTCGAATCCCGGTTCAGACAGTTTTATAAATTGATTTTTCAATAGATTTATGAATTTCTGTTCGAAAGCATGGATGTATGTGATGTCTTGAATTCCCCCCTTCCACCCATCCTAACCTATAAACGGGGCGTATTGAGAGCGATTAGCTAACCACTAGTCCTGTCCTAGCCCTATCCTCCTATTCCTACTCTCTTTGGAAAAAAAAGTTGGGCAACTGAGTAACAAGCAGTTCTCGTAGAAACACATCTGTTGAGATAAACTCTCTTAGGAGGCCGCAGGTTTTTCACGGAGGTCCGCGAAAAAATTGAGGATTTCGAATTAGTCTGTGAGCTAAAAAAAAAAACTAGTTACGAAGACAATTGGGGAGGGCCGCGGATTTTTTTTTTAGATTTAGGGGGACGCGGAGCGAAAAAGGTTGAGAAGCACTGATCTACCATACTATACGCTTTCGTCGATTATAAATCAGTTATTTTTTTCAGAACAAATACCATTTTGCTGCAAATCTAATAAAATGACGATTTCCAACATAATCAGTTTAACTACCCTGACTGTTTGATATCGACTGTAGAAGAGCAAAAGAACGTTACCTAAAAATAAAAACAGCTTTTTTTGATCATCACAGTTTGTACAACTTAATACACGTGCCGTCAAAAGAATTTAAGTTCTAAATGCCGAATTAGTATGTATCTAAATTTTAATATTAAGATTAAAAAAAACAAGGGTGTGTCGAATTTACGTCCAGGAAAGAAGACTTACTAAAAGATTTTTTTTAACAGAATTTTAAATTAAACACCAGTTTATAAGTGTTCTTTAAGGTTGTGTATCTTTAATATTGTGAGTTTGATTCAAAATCATCAAAAAACGTTTTTTGTGCCTTCTTTAAAAAAAATCTGTGTAGGGTACGTCCTTTTGTCTTTCTACAGTCGACATGGTCTGCTAGCAAAGTTTTGTAGTCTAAGTAAGCAGTAGAAGACAGTTAATGATAATTTGAAATCGGTTAAGTGGCACGTGATGTCCAGTAATAATATCAAATCACAGAAATAGTTAACGGATCAATAGCATTACAACCAATTTGCTTCTAGTGAATTGGCTCTGTTATTATTGAAAAGAAAGAATCAAATATATTATTATTGTTTTTGCAAGGTCGCTCTTTTTAGTTGCCAATCGAATCTATTTACTAGAACAGATAATAGAACAGTTATAGCAGTCGTTTATTGCAACCGTTCTGCTGAATCATAAAAAAAATATATATACGACACACAAAGCATCTGACAAATTGCTCAAATCGAATTGTTACATTGATGTAAGGATAAATAGACTTTTATAATACGATCAAACCGTGAAATTAATGTTTTTTTGTGCAAACAAGGTCGACTATTGAAACTATTGATTGATATATCCTTTACTTCTTTATACTTCATATGTGCCTTGAGAGATAAAAATCTCTAATAAATCAGAAATAGTATATTTTTACTGACCTACCATACTGACAACATATTAAATAAAACTGTTTTTTCATAAATTTTTATGCAGTGTCATATTTTTACTTAATAAAAATCAACTATAATATTTAAGCCTAAATTTTCAATATGGGTAGTTTCTTTCACGTTAACATGTGCTTGTTTTTATTTGGAAAATTTTAAGACAAAAAGACAGAGATCTGGACGTTAAGCATTGAGAATAACTGTAAGTGTATCTTGCTAATAAATTTCCAACATATCGGCAAATATGATATCTTGCAGTTTTTAGCTATCTTGAATTTAATATTTCTGCTGATTTAAAATATATTTGCATATGCTAACAGACACCATTTCATTTAAAAAAAAATAAACGTTTCTATTGAACCAGACAAACATCGCAAATATATAAGTAGAATGAATACAAACTTTTAAAAGTAGACGGCGATTTTGCAGGATGATTAGAACAATACCTAATGAGAGATTTATTGAGAGGATAAGATTTACTATTGACTGTAGGGAAGAATGAAAAATGAAGACAATGTAATTTAATCGATGTTATGTGAAAATATATTTAATAAATTAATTAAAATAAAGTTATGAAGAAATCAAAGTTAATTAACATAATATAGAATATACATATATATACTCTTATAGAAATTTCATAAAAAAATAAAATATATTCACACATTTGTGTAAAATATTAATTCGTGGTATTAGCTCGTGGAAGCACTCGTGCTACAGTTTACATTTCAGACTTATGATATTATTATTGTTCCTAAAATATTTATAAAAAGATGCTTGTTTGTCAAACATAATCAGAGGAAATTCAATATTGCATAACAAGTGTACAAAAATAAAAACTCTTGAAAATGATAATGAAATCCTAAATTATAAAGCTTAATCTGAATGAAAGTTTTATTGCTTAGGCTAGAAAGTTTTCTACAGTCAATTATTTATCGATTATCGGGAAATGATAACAAATGGTCCATAAAGTAATTGACATTAAGTTTTTAAGTAAACTAGTAAAATATCTAAAATGATTATATGAAAAAGTCTTAATATTAAATGGAATTTTGGTTGAACCTACATTAGAGTGTATATCAGTTTGATTCAATTTGCAATATTTTAAATTGATTTGAATAATCCTATTTTTAAAATTCGAGAATCATTTGATAATATAGCAGAATTCAATTGTATGTGTATAGTTATCAATTTTATTGAAATGGAAACAGGATGTCATTAGAATTATGACGCATCAGATGTCATCAAAACTTATAATGTTCAAAATCATTTATTTCTTATGTATAATCATAAGATGTAATGTAAGTAAATTTCAACACTATAAAAAGCAAGCTACTGGAGAACGAATGTGGTTAATTTAACACCAGGTAAAAATAAATACAAAATTCCCACGACGCAAGAAGAATCCCGACATGCATTTTTCGTTAATAAATCTGTCCACAACTGTCAACCTGGCTGATCTGAAACTGTTTGATGCAGGCCAGAGCTGACGCACGCTTTCGGTCTTCATAGCCACCCAGATAAATCTCCTCGCAGGGCCGAATTGCTGTCTCAATTACCGGTAATTACCGGCCCTACCCCGGACCACAGTTACCATACGAATTCGCTGTAAATTGCCTCGCTACCAACAATAACATTGTGCGTATAGTAGTAATAATTGGACTTCATGCCAACGGTGTAATTTTTTAAATAAAAACCTCAACTTGTTTACTGTCTGAAATATTGGACGTATTTAATTTTAATGTGATTTTTTATATGTGCAAAACACCATTCTGCTCATACTTCATTACGCGCAGATGTCTTATTTTCGTTTATAAAAATCGAAATTATACTTATTATTTTTGATACTATAAACTTATCGGCCATTAAATATATTATGACAACTCCGTTAAAAAGTGATAAATAAAAAACACGTCAATATCATGATAAATTTAATGTCGCTAATAATTTTAATAAACACAACTCGGTGTTTTGTTATTCACTGAAAATAATATTTTCAAAAAAACTTTAAAACCCACCATCAAATAAAAAAATGTATAAATTTAGTATTTCGACATTATAACTGTTTTTTTTTATTTTTACACATTAAAACGTAACTGTGTTGTATTGAAATTTGTAACTGACTGATTTTTTTAAAAAGTTTTATAGTAATGAGTTTTCCAGTAGGGTGCGTATACAATATTGGAATTAATTGATGGTAACTGTAAGGAAGTTTATAATATTTAATGTTATATAAATAAAGAACTATTCCTTATTCCATATTCCTTCAATTATAAAATTTACATATCTTGAAAACCGCCGAATAAAATTGAAGGTAGATAATATGTATTCGGTAGGATATTAATAAAAAAATATTTTTTATAGATAATATATACATACAATAAAAGTAGTTTGAGGAAATGTTTCGAATTTTACTTATTTGTTACTATGTATCATAATATTTTTTCAGCATATAATTATTTGAAGATCCTATAAAACTTTAAACTGCACTGTTAATTTGATCGATTGCATGTATTGAAAACAAATAAAAAATAACTTTCTTCAGAAATACAGCACTCAATCAAAGAAAATGGGCTCAATAATTGATGTAAAATAAAAGCAAAAAAAAAACGAATCAAAATCGAGCAGCGCAGCGTTTAATTCTGTCGGGAGACTTAAACGCGCGGCGAGCAAAGATCGCGAAAGAGAGTTGAAATAATTTGTATATAGACCCCTTTGTACCAAATAATCCATACAAAAGTCTACCTTGTCGCCAAATTGTAAGCACTGTCATTTACGAACAATCGTCTGGCGGCAATTCAGAATTCACCACAGCCTTTAAACACATTACATGAGAAAATCGAGCAGTTGGTGACTTTTTAACATACCGTGATTATTTATTCATCCAATAGTCGAAAAATCTTCCGTTTTTTGGTAATTATTCATCCAATAGTTAAAAAGAAATTTATAATTACGTGAAAGTCATTTTAAGTACAATAAACTTTTGACGAAATGGGAGTTACAAGAAGCATAATAAATTTAAAGCTACATTAATTTTTGATTCTTATACAACTTAAGCCAGGAAGGAAGTGAATTTTACATGTTAAAATTATATTAGTACATCTAAAAGTTTATCTAACAAAATAATAAAATATAAACCATTTGTTTCATACTAAAAATATATTTCGTATCGTGTTATGTTGTTTAGTAATGTTGTATTGTTGTATTGTCAAAGTGTTATAATACTATGTCAACGTGTTTCTAGTTTTAGAATATATGTAAATGAATCAAAAAAAGAAAAAAACACTTGTGCGACAAAAAGTGTAATCGAAAATGATTAAAACATCAAATTAATTTGATAAAAAAAGATCTTGCATTATATTTCATACATTTGCATTATGATTTCAATGCAGCGGTATGTAACAAATTCTTTAGAGGATATCGAAATACATCATATATAATCTAATATCACGGAGTATAATATAATCATATATAATCTAACCCGTGACATATGACATATAAAACTATTCGATCCATATTACACTATGGGATACACTTTTGGAAAAATTTTTGTTCTTGAAGATTTTTTCAATTTCAGGGAAAAAGTTTTTTGAAAATTAACTGCCTTTAATGTATTCTAGTTAATATTTTTAAATTAAAAAACTTTATTGAATATCTTTTACAAAAAGGTTTTATTTTAATTTGAACTGATTTTGGACTTTGCAGTCGATTTAAAGTTGTGATATATTGTTTGCTTTTTACCTTATCATTCTTAATTATAAGTTTGATATAAAATTAAATTTGATTACATACATTGTTGCTTGTTTTAGTAATAATTGTGGCACGTATTATTACGTATACATATGTTTATTTTCGGGATGATGATATTCTTTAAAGAGGCAAAGACGAATTACAATTTATAGCACAACCAGTGTAGTAACGAAGTTAAATAACATTTTATATTATAAATGAACTTCCACAAAGTTACCGTCGAAAGCCGAAAAAATCAGACGAATTTTAAATAGGTACAATAGTGTCAAATAATAATGTGGAGCATTGATTTATTTGCGTGCAATTATTATTTATGTGTGGCTTGTTATTTGACACAAAATAACTGATTAAAAATGATCATTTCGTGAGTTTTCTAAACTTATTACTCATTTATTCGCAGAGAAAATGCATTGATTGTGATTCAAACAAAAAATGAAATTTCTATCAGAGCATACGGTGTCTGGTTAATCGCGGCGTGACACCAAAAGATCGCATGCCTAAAGTCAATTCACGGACTTAGGCAATGTTTTTTTTCACAAAGCAAATGACAAAAGCAGAGCTGATCGTAAAATCGATCCAATTTCAGCGAAATCACCGTTTCGAAGATTATTTCAAAGAAAACGCAAAAACGATTGCTTTGATATTTTGCAATGCCCAATGACACAGATTAAAAAAACGTAATACTTTCGACGACTCATTTTGCAGTTCAAAAAAAAATGTCTCACCCATCTGCTAGACAGTTACCTGGCAATGATCAAAAATATTTGGTTCACTTTAAAATTTCTTATTGGTATCATCATTTAAAAAAGATCATACAATCTCTCTCAGATTTTTTTCCTGAGCCTTGAACATATTTTTGTATCATCAAAAAGCTTGAGTATTGATTACTGCTACAGATTTTTTTGAAATCATTTTTAAATATCAGAGATTTTAGTAAAGTTACTCGAGGAGCAATACTTAACCAATACTCAAGATCTCGAATATAATATTGGTCCAAGTAAATATATTTACCTTTTCTGGAAAAAAAACACGGAACCTTACAGCCAGTAATAAATACACACATGTTTGTTATGGATCATTTCTACATATATTTTTTTCCATACGGCGTTCAATTGTCTTTTGAGGAAGGAAAACAGGACAGCATTAGAAAATATCAAAGAGCTATCCGTTTACTTTATGGTTTGTTTTTCAGAAACGGGAAGAGAGATGAAAAGGTCACATAAGCATAGCATCACTTAGGGGAAAAATCCATACATCAATTGTGGAACTAATGTGTTTGCCTGTGGGAGTTAAGCCCGTGTACACCCTAACCGAGTAGGACGTACGTCCAAGAACATTGGACAGTCTGTTGTCTAAAGATTTTTTATCTTTAAAATAGAAATAACATAATATTATAATTCGTGCATCATGTAGTACTCTTATAAAATACCTACATAATTTATGGAAGTCAAACATGTTCCTTTGCAAGATATGTTAATTTATTTTTAAGTAGGTATGTACCAGTGGCGTGCGGAAACTTTCGTTTTGTAAATGTAACAAAAAACCAAGTCAAAAAGAAAATATTTTTTTCTTCTTAATAGTTATAGCAAACTAGATTTATGGTAATTGTATGCTTCGGTTGCAATTTTTTGTTTTTTCTGGTTTAAATAGTTTTTTATTGAGTTATTTTAATTCAGATATCTTCAAATATCATGCTAATGTTAATTATGTAAATAAATCATAAAAAACTGATTAAAATTACATGCAAATGTATCTTTTAAGTATTCTCAAAGCAATTGCTATAAATAAATTAAGCATATCCACCATTTATTTAAAATAGCTGTGATTAAATGGTTGCTGGGCAAACAGTCTTTTAATTTTTGTATCGTAACATTTATATTATAATACCAAAATACCGATTTTTGTATTTCTTAATCCGATATTTTGATATTAAAAAACAGTTAAAATACCGGGGTAACGGTTCGACGGGATAGCTATTTCTTCTTTAGCATCCACTGCACCGTCTGCACCATATATAATTTAATGGACCGCCACTGCTGAGTATCCATACAAGTTATGAATTACATTAACGCAATTAATATGATTATAGCTGCCATAAAAAGTGTGACAGAGAATGTGATGGTCAACTAGTAAGTTATCATGTGGTAACATTTTTTTGTCGTTTATGGTAAATGAAAAAATGACGATTTGGAATAAATTTTTTGCTATGGTCAACCACATAACACATTAAAAAATACAAAAAAAATATTGCATAAATCACGATATTTTAGAAAGTAAAACACTACGGTAATTATTATTAAAAACATATAATATACGATTTCTCGAAACCTAAAACCACAGAAGGGCAAATAAATAAATAACAATGGAAAAATATTGAAGCGGTTTATGGGCTTACGGTATCTTTTCCTCTTTTTTGTATGTTTACAGTGGATGGAAAAAATATATATTTAAAATTATGACTGTAGATTTTGGTCAATATGGCTGTTATTTTTTGCAATAAAATGCCAATTAGTCTCGTAAATTTTATTTAAATTGCGTCTTTCTAAAAAAACGTACCAGCGGTTAGTATACACAACAGGAAATAAAGGAATACGATAAAATTATATTTTTAATATTGTGTAAACATGACATTTAATATATATTATTTTAGTTTAGTTAGCAAGTTATGCGACCCGCTTGTTGGGCGTTACTCGTTTGAATGAATCAATAATGAAACGTTTAAACTTCAGAAATAATATAGTACACTTTATAAGGAAGGATATTAATATTAAAACAAGAAAGAGCACGTTTATTTTATTGTGTCATATTTGTCCATATAAAACCAAAAGAATTGATTTAATTCGTTAAGTCAAAGACCTGGAGATTATTGATACATTTGGGATTAATTTTATTATAAATATATTTTTTTTTCAAAATACAGGCGGACCTCCACTTTCGCACACAATTAGTTCCTGAAAACGTGAGCGAATGTTGAATGTCGAAAGTAGAGGGATGTAAAAAAAAACACTCAAAATTGTCCTTTAAAATTTTTATTTATCAAAATGTATTTGATTAAAATTATGTTTTTCTAATAAACTTGTCAAGAGTAAGTTGTATTTATCCCTTTCAATGTTCTAGAATTATCTGCTTGATAAACTAACATTAGTATTCATTTGAAATCAACAGCTAAATTTACACCAAGAAGTAATGTTAATCGGGTTTTAGAATGTTAGTGCCCAGAGGAAACTGATTTTTCCTTTGATAAGAATGTACGATTAAGCATTTTCTTCCAAAATAAACCAGTCTCATCTACATTGAAAATTTGACATGGAGTATATTCTCCATCTTCAATAATTTTGGACAATGAGGAAATAAAGTCTTTTCCAGCATCTCTATCCGCGTCAGCCGATTCTCCAATGAATTTAATATTATTTAATAATACCTCATTTTAAATTTGACAAACCAGCCGTTACTTGCCGAAACAAAACATTTTTCATTATCACCAAAAAATCTAAAAATAAAGATTTTCTAAAAATGTGCGAAATAGCGAATTGTGCAAAAGTAGAGATCCGCCTGTATAATTTATCATAATTCAGTGGTCAACGTCGTTGACTTCCTTGAAGGATCTGACGTGTTCAAGTTCTATTACGAAAAGCAGTTTTTAAATCTTCTACTTTATACTTAAAAAAAAGAGAGGTTTGAGCAACTTATTAACAAGCAGTTCTCATATGACACCATATGATCAGTGGCGAACTGGCTATTTTTCCAGGCTGCCTGATGGCAAGTGGGCCCTTAAATTCAATAACTTTTTACGAGTGAAAAATACACAGGATAAACGGTATTTCTTCAACATATATTTTTACGATTTACACAAATAGCTAATACCTGATTTTCCGAAGGGTCAAAATTTAAGTAAAATTAAACATTTGCGCGGGCCCATTTCCGATTTCAATATTATTTATATATAAAGTAAATACTGAAATAAAAAAAAGATTGAGCCCCTCCCCAAGAGTCAAAAAAATATAATTTCACTGAGCGGCACCTTTTGACTCCTGGTTAACAATATTTTTATACCCAGTCTGCCACTGTATATCATCCACATTGAAAACATGGATTTAAAAATATTTTGTATACTGATTTATAGTTAATATTATTTTAATATACTTTTTATCATACACATATCGTTTGATTTAAATATAAACTGAACATTAATATACATTGAAGTATAAATTAGTTAATAGAAAATTAATTAGGGCAATTTAATTTTAGTATGTTTTACGTGGTTAAAACTATAAGAAAAAACATTAAAAAGTAATTTAGAATTGTGATTCAAAATGAAGATGGAATATATCGTAAAATTTAGATAAATAAAATAAAAACTGCACTAAAATGACAAAAATAAGAGTGGTTTATATGTAAAATAATAAATATTTTATAATAGCAATAATGTCGTGTTTAATTCACAAATGGTATTGATAAATAAATAAAAACTATTTAAAAAAAACAGTTCATGCTAATCGTATGTAATATTTTAAACAACTTTTAATTTAAGTGTATACTGTGTTTACTATATTCAAAAATATATTCAATCAACAAAAGAGGCTTGTAAATTTTTAATTTAATTAAAAAAAAACTACTAAGTTATTGTTAAAAATTTTCATGCTGACAGGCTTAAAATAAATTGATAAACCTGAGTGTTAAAAATGGAATATAAACACTGTAAACAATTATTCACGTATCGTAAAGTCATATCTCCACTATTTAACATGAACGATTTCAGTGTATTTTGGTTTATATTGAAAACGACACGCAATTTTGCCATAAATAAATGTCTAAATCAGAAAGGTGTGTGAATCCAGAAGAGAGACAAGCATGACTGACACGTATTTTAATGTATGTGTAAACCAAACGCGAGTATCTGAATCGAATTAATTCATTACGACTGACAAATTGAAATTCGTGTAAAAATTGCAGCATCAACCAGGCTGTTAATGTTACCTTATAACATATTATTGAATAAACTGTGAATTAAATTGAACATTAATAAAATTTGCAACTTGCCATACACGTATTATTATAAAAATTAAGTTAGTTATGAAGTGGGCCAAAGTAGGTTATTTTAGTTATAACTAACTAACATTTAATAAACAACCGAAACATGCAACATTAAAAATTATTTAGTATGTGTATGTTTAAATGGATGAATAAATGAAATAGTTTTGCATATTCGTTGAAATTCACTCAGCGGTATTACAAACTTTCGCACTGGAGCTTACAAAGTATAATATAAAATTTTAAAGAATAAAGTTAGGACACGACTATTGGTTAGATAATCGCTTTCGTTACTCTGCGTTATTTAAAAACTGGAAGGGTGGGAGGGAGTTTTAAGACATCGCAAAAATCTGTGTCTGAACAGAAATTGACAAATTGATTGAAATAATGTTATTACTAATAGGACTTGAGCTCGTGAGATTCGTTACGGAAGTCATCAACATTGACCGCTGCACTACGAATCGTACGTATTCACTACATATAAACTAATACCGACTTGATGTAAATTAATTGATCAATATTCTCGTAGGGAAAGAAACGCCTACAAGAGTATTATTTTGTAAGTCGATCATTTAAAGCACTGTTTTCCATATTGATGGAAAAAATCAAGTCACATTAACCATTCCTCCGTCTTATATTATATATAAATTAATTGTTATATTGCTTGATTTATTAATTATCAGCTGAAGATTCGATCTTCGGATTCCAGAACAAAAAGATAAGATTAATTATTATGCCTCTACGCACTGTAAACTAAAATAAAATAAAAGTTATGTAGTTTACCAGGTGATGCACTAATATAGAGCAGTGTCTGACAAACCGTGTGCCGTGTGCAGTCTGCCGCAAGAGGTATCAGGGTGTGCCGAGATGAACGAATAATTTTCCATTACTTGATTATCGAATGTACTAGTGGGTCATCAATCCATTCGCAAGATTCGACAATACACATCTGACACTAACAGAGGAAGACATTTTAATAAATTTGAAAAACGACCTTTTGCACGAAGCCTCATTCTTTGAGCTAGAGTAGTCAGTATTTTGGATACCGCTTAGAGGTCAACATCCTCGATCGGCTACAACAGGAACTTAACCCCTGTTGCTGTTTGGGTCTTCGTATTCTTTCTAAAAAAAAGTTGAATCCTTTTTACCAATAAAATTGTTACTAACTGTGTACATGTGTGTAAATAAAATATTATAATATTTAAAGAAAATGTTACTTTCGTCCTACACCATAAGTTCTTTCATTCATATAAATAAGGTACATTTACTATTTTAAGACATTTTTATTTGGTGCGCCGCAGAACAAATCCCATTTACCAGTGTGCTGTGAAGTAAAAATGTTTGGCAGACACTGATAAAGAGTAAGCTTACCAATGGTTGTACTATATAATAAATACAAAAGCAATCAAATCAATGAAGTGGCAGTTTGTTGATTGAAGGTTTTAAAGACAGACGCAGCCTTTCTTCTGTCCAATATTCAAGTAAATAAACAGCCTGCATCTAGGTCAAGTAGACTTTTGTCATTTAACTGCAAAGTCCAAGAAGCACACGAAACTTGAATGGAATTCGTCAAGAATCGGAAGCGGTAACAATGACCAATTACAAATTATCTTTTCATTGAAAAATTACAAACGTGCCATTACATTTTTCTTATTATTTTAACAACGATCTTTAATTTTACTTATTTTATGATTTTTTTGTAAAAAAAAAAACAGGGCGATGCACATAGTTAAAAAGTAATAATAATATGGTTATGGAGTTGAAAACTTTTAAACATTAGAATATTATTATTTCAATCAAAATGAATTATTTTTGTTTCAAATTCGATGTGCTCTATAAATAATTAATATTTCACTGATATTTTGTTCACGTACCTTATTTATTTAGGTCAGAAAGCTTAAGAAAGTACAACGATCTATAAAAGAAATTGTATTAATCCAAGTATTAAAAGAGTTATATTAAATACATTGAAATGCCCATCACGTAATTTATAATTCTTCGACAAATGTTAATGCCATGAGCTTGACAAGATCAATATATTCAATGTCTAACTTAACCTATTAAGGAAAGGAATAAAAAAAGTAATGTTACGTATGTTTCTTCACACTATTGAATGTATTAATCTTAGGGTACGTTATCTAAAGAACGATTTTTATTCGGTATTGTTGAAAAAGCTATCGATGATCTAGAAAAGTTGCGTATGACAAAGTTAGCCTTTTAATATAGCTATGACCGTAATGTGGTATTTGAAAAAACGTATGTAATAATTATGTTATATTTTATAATAAAGTACAGTATTTTTGACAAAAATATAGTTCAATAAATGAAATATGCAAAAGTAGTGCTTCAGTAATATTGAATACATCCAATTAAAGACGAACAAAATAAGTAATTTAAATTAAAATACATACAACTGTAGTTGAATAGATCGGTAGATTTTTTGCATGGCAACGTTTATAAACTCGATGGCTGCCACATACGATATATCTTGTAAGATTTTTCGTGCTCAACACGCCAGTGACGAGTTATCTCGTCCATAATTAATTAAATTAGTAATTGCAAATTATAGCCGGCGTACTAGGTTGTTACTATTAATTATCTACGGCAGCTAAAAGTCTAAGGGAGTGATTGATAATTATATTGAATGTGACCATTTTCTGTCTATGGTGTGTAGTCGAATTAATATGGTTACTTTTTCAACAAAAACGACATAATTTATCTCGAAAAGTATACCAATAATTCTTGATAATACGAATACCTTTTAGTGATTGAATTCAATTTATTCTTATAAAATTAATTATACAACAAGAGATTTTGTATCATTGCTTACTTCTAGGGTGAGCAAAAAGCTTTATATCGTGTGACAATAATATATTGAAATTATAATAACTCAAATTTAAATCATTCAAATTATGTACACTCCCACAGATTTTGTCACTAACGACCCGGGTTTCGCCTTTCGGCATCTTCAGGCGTTCAAGCGCACGGATGAACTTGAACTGACTGCGCTTGAACGCCTGAAGATGCCGAAAGGCGAAACCCGGGTCGTTAGTGACAAAATCTGTGGGAGTGTACATAATTTGAATGATTCAAATTTAATATTGAAATTCCACCAAGCACCTTCAGTCGAAATCTTAAATTATATAATAACTAAGTCGTTTGGTATCAAAAGCAGGACTGTTCCATACATCTTGTATAGAACAGTTCTGCTTTTGATACCAAACGACTCAATTATATATTAGTTCTTTTTAATTATGTTTTTAATAGTGGATAAAATATAAATTACTCACATCATGAAAACGCTTTCATTAAATTAATTTATAATGCATACTATAATTACTATAGTAAAATAGTTGTCACTTTCTCAGAATAGGAATCTGTTAATCCCCATGAACATAAACACATATTTTTTACTGATTTTATAAAAAATAGTGACGAAGAAAAAAACAGTTGCTCGGCATAGTCTTTGTTTATCAGTTTAATCACGGAGTTTATTTAAAACATACCGAAAGAGATTTAATATTTCAAGTAATTTGAAATAACTATACGACAAACATTTGAAAAAAATGCAGCTGTAAAAACTGGTCAGTTTAAAGATATCTAAAACATTCATATTATGTGAGCTCAAGCACAGCTTAAACATCCAAACTTATAAAGTTAAAAATAAAGTATTCATAAGGTATGAATGTCCAAGAATTGAACCTGCGAACTTTGTAGAATAGCGGAGTGATTACCATTATGCTGCAAGCAGTTTTATTTAATATATAAATCCTGCAAAACGTTATTGACTACTTACAGTAAAATATTATTTTGATTTATTATAAAATGGACAAAAAAAAATAATCGAGAGTTTACCGTCAAGTTGCTTTATTTTTCAAGTACTTGTTTAAAATTGAGCTTGTATTCAAATTGGAAAAAAAGGTTTAAGTTTACCACGAGGTTTTATTTTATTGTTGTGTAATCGGATTGCAAAAAACCTTTTTACATTGTCCTTCTTTTTCATCTTTTGACCTTGTAATTGAATTCAGTAAACTTATTACCAACTACAAAAGGTAATGGTTGGTTAAATGTCTGCAAATTAATTAATACCTATAATTTCATTGAAAATTGTTAGGATTAATTGAGAAAACATTATAAATATTACAATGAGGATTATATAGAACTGTAATGAAGCATTTCAAGAGTTTTTTAGAAGACTACAAGTTATTCAGAAACTAATCTTATCTTTTTTTAATATATGGGAAGATAAAAAAACGGTACTAAACAGGACTAGTAGCTAGGTTATTTCTCTACGTACGGTCTGTTTTTATGATAAAATAGGTTCAAGTATCACCTTGGACGTCTATGCAAACGCACAAATCCTTTTAAATTTGAATTATTTTTATTCTGTACACTTCCATAAATTTTGCCGATAACGACCCGGGTTTCACCTTTCAGCATCTTCTGGTCTTATCAAGTGCACGAATGCAAATCCTTTCATTGGGTGATTAATTATGGAGATGGAAAATAAATATCGACTTTAGAAAAGTAAATGGACATAATCCACAAATTTTCAAAACACTTTTTTTTATAATCGAAATGTACATATATAATTTAAAACACGTTATTTTTAAATGATCCATGCCTTCACATGCCAAATAAGTATGTACATTTAGATTGTAAGTTTGAAAAAAAATGAATTGTGAAAATAGCGACAAAGAAAAGCGACTAACAAAAAGGTTTTTCTTGATAATTTTTTAAAAATTAATATTGTATTAAGTCAATAAAATATCAATATATTATTCTTTTTGTATCTCAAGGTTGTGTATATTTCATATTTTGACTTTGTGCCTCTTGCAAAATTTGTCATAATATGTGAGTTACGTACTTTCGACATTTCAGAATTGAAGAGGAAGCAACTGAATCATGATGAATTCAACACTGAATGGAGGCTTTGTTAGACTCTAAGCCAAGTGTCTCCGAGCTTTTTGGCCTAAAGGCCAACCTGACTCCTCCACTACCTCCAGAGTTCATTCTACTGTATTTTTGTTACGTAGTTTAGAGACTCCTGCTCTAAGCAAATGAAAATACGATGATATATAAAAAATCTGTCCATTATATGAAACCAAACGCGCGGCAAGAAAACTCGTCTTAATACGGCATATTAAGTAACTACTGAGGGCTACAGAAAAAAATCAAGCGATCGATCAATTTTTTTATTATATAGCATTCGATGGGCCGACACGTAGCAAATATAATTTATTTCTCGCCATAAAGCAGATTGATTTATTTATTGAAATTTACAACTTTGACATTGCGCTCGTTGGTGTGAAAAGTATAATTTACGACAGGTAAACTGTTTTGCTTCCTTATGCCGACCGCCTATGATTGATTCGTTTGTGTCTTGTAATCGGATTCGTAATCGAACGATTCTTTTTTCAATCAACACGAACTTGTGCCACTAATTTTTGTGTCGATTTTTATATGAAACGTGCAAATATATAGGCCAAATTATAATATTACTACTGTTACATATAATTGAATAACACAATGCTTGCCACGATTATAAAATTTATGCTAGGAATATTACGTGCTTAAGTACTTACATATAAAACTCAATAGTATTTGTGCTAATTGTCAATAAGATTGCCAGCTGTCTCGGATTGGAAGAGCTTGTCAATTATCACAGGTAGCATATTGAAAAGTCCAGTGATGCCAGAAAACTTACACTACTCCTGCCATATATGATTACATAAAAGGTGGCAAATATTCATTTAATCATAAGTCACAATAATTAATGAAGAGGTGGATACAAACCTTTATTACAATCGACGCTATTTTCATCCCTTCCCACCCTACTCAATATCACTTTTCATCCTACAATATATGTTCTTTGGTTTTTTGCTTGATTTTTTATAATGTTAATACATATTTTTTTAAAGGAGGGACGACGAAACTTTTTTAAAATTTTTCGGCCGAAGTCAACTTATTAAATAAACACATTCTTGAAGTGCACAAAGGCTAATAAACTGGTATTTTAATTACTCAATCCAATATACATTCAATAAGTTGTTTACGAAAATCCTTTATGAATGTCTTTTTTTCAGGTTACAATTTTCGCAAACCCTTCTTTTTTCAATTTGAAAATCTAAATTAAGATACTAATCCGGCATTTGTAGCATACACCCTTTTGATAGAACGTGCATTAGGTTGTTTAAGTGATGATAATAAAAAAAGTAGGGTTACTTCCTTTTACCTGATTTTTATAATATTTGGAGCGTTTTTGTAAGGCAAAAATAGATATATGGTAGTTTCAGCACAAATTATTGCTCAAATAGCATTCAACATAAAAGTAGAAAAAAAACATTGCAAATTCATTGCTAAGCGACAAATACGATCTGTCAATAATACTACTGCTCTTCTAAAGATCGAATGATTTTCCAAAGTTTTTTGGTTTTCCAACCTGAGCTATATTTCAAGAATATGTATTAATTATAACATAAACATTAATGACAGTACAAAATTATGCATCTAACCAGGTGTTTTTGTTCATAACTGTGTGACAATTACATTATCTTTCAATATATGAACAATTTTCTCATCGACTTTTTCCAATGCGATCATTTCACAATAACGTGTTAATGTGATTATTATGCGTAGGACGGATTTAAATTGTTTCACATAACCAGTGTTCATAAAGATATTCCATATAAAGTGGTGGAGTGCAGATTTAAATAAATCAAAATAAAAAAGTCTAACGTATATTTAAACACAAAAAAAAGAAAATCAAATATAAGGTGACAGCGAATTCAAAACATTTGTAGGGATTGGTTTAAAATAATAGAGACAATTTGTTTCATTCTTTTGTTTATGCGAAATACTCGTATGCAATCAATACTTCTTCCATTGATACTATGATTTTAATTTGATACCTTTATTATTATCATTAATATACATTTTTCATTCAATCATAGATTTCAAATGGTTGCCAGTAGTATTTTAGAAGCATCGAGATTGATATATTCTTGTGTAATTGAGAACATAATTATTATTATGTGCAATATTCCTTTATTGTGTGAGTGGAGTGATAAACTCCTGTTGTTTATGGTTTTAAATAAGATACATTTACTTGTAATATATAATATGTTTTGTATTATTTATAACCTTTCTGACTGAAACATGTTCAACGGTTTTAGTAAAATTAAATAGCAATACGTATTAAATATAAAATAATAATAAAAAAATACTCAATAGCAATAAAAGATGCGGATGACCTGTCGCAAAACTTATAATACATTTAGAGCAAATGACTCCATAACAATGACAATGTCGATAGTATATTATAGACATGGCAAAAAGAAATATTTTTGTTTCTAACAACTAGAATAATTTATGAATTCACAATGATTCTAATAAAATTCTCAATAGTAGGTTTTTTAATTGTTGAAAGCTAAGAGTGCCACCTATAAATGCCCACTGAATATTTCAAAGAAAAAATAAGTAATTGTTATTTTTTCTTTCAAATTTTTAAAATGTATTTATTTTTCGTTGCCACTCCACCATACACAGTAAAAGTTTTTAGACATAATCTGATTACGAGAGATTTTATGGAGTATTGTTTTTCGCTAGTTTTAATTTACAAAGAGGGAGTTTATTTTCCATTATTAGTAAGACTGATGATTGTCCATTGCAATATAGTTAGAAGTAGAACAAGGCCAAAGATGAACGTAAATAAACCTTAACAATACTAAAACAATTGATGATTGAGAAAGCCGTTACAAATAATGAATCCATACAGGTTTGCATAATTTACATATAGTTTATGACACCTTAATTAATCATCTGAGAATTTTATATCAAACAATAACAATAGATTGTATATTTTTAAGTAATCTGTGTTTTGTTAATAGAAGTGTTTACTTACAACGAACGACCTTACAAAAATAGCAGTAGATTAAAAAACATTCGTTTTTAATTTCACGAAAAATGAATGTTTTTTTTCATGAACGTTGTATAAAATAATCTGTAAGCATATAAATCTTTGACATAAGTGATTGCATATTTGCATAGGTTTGAAGAAAATTCAGTCCGATTTTTATTATAAAAGGTTTTTCCATGACAATTGGCATAAAAACGTTTTGTACAATATTTGAGTTTTTTTTTTTTTTTTACCATGTCCGCTCCCAATGTGAAGCATATGGACTCCTAATGGAGTTTATCTCAACAGAAGTGTTTCTACGAGAACTGCTTGTTACTCAGTTGCTCAACCTCTCTTTTTCCAAAGAGAGTAGGAATAGAAGGAAAGGGCTAGGATAGGACTAGTGGTTAGCTAATCGCTCTCGATACGCCCCGTTCATAGGATAGGATGGGTGGGAAGAGGGAATTCAAGACATCACATACATCCATGCCTTTGAACAAGAATTCATAAATCGATTGAAAAATCAATTTATAAAACTGCCCGTACTGGGATTCGTACCCGTGACCTCCGTAGTGGTAGCCAACGACGTTGACCACTCGACCACACAGGCGGCATATTTGAGATTATCGTATGTAAATGACAATAAATATTCACGACTTCATATGCGTAGCAAGTAAATATAAAATCACAAAAGTTTATTTATTCAAAGCAAATTTCTTTCACTATTTTTAAATAAATAAATGTGTACGACACAGTTTTGAAAAATTATCCATGAATAATCACTAGAAAAAAACGCTTCTGTAGTTTCACTTTTCAATACATATTATTTATTATAAGGGTATAAAGTGGGTGGTTGTGGGTACACCGTCGGAAACCGTTGTGACTGTAGTAATTTAGTGGGTGGAACTTAGTCGTCTTACGCAGAAATTTGATTTGAACGTAAATTTATTTTTATCTCTTGTTGGTTAAATTGCGTTTTAAACCAATAATTGTTTAATTTCGTCTAAGTTGTCAGTGACAAATTTTTTCGAACGTTAGCTCATTCGCCTGGTTGTATTTTAGTGTTTTGACTTGTTATCGTTCGTTCCACGTAGAACCCAGTTGGGAAACTCTGATTTTGATATCTGAAAGTAGTAAGAAATTTTTATTATAGGTATTGATAATATATTAATATTTACTAACCGCACTGAAAAAAATACTTTTTCAAACTTAATTAAAAAAAAACTTTCTGCTGTAAAATTTATAAATTTTCGGTTACGACTTTCTGCTTATTATGGTTCGATATTATAATATAATATCTATATTTGAAACTAATAAAAGTCAGAAATTTTTAACCATTAAAGCCCTAAGCGGTATTACAGATATGTTTTTTAGATGTACATTGCTTAGGGCTTTGTTGAATGTTAGTCAGATTACCTTGAACAAGTTAATAGTATTAATTTTAAAATGATTGTACCCTCAGAGGCCAGGTGCGAAACCGCAAACTATTATGGCAAACTAATAAGCTATCGAAGACTTCGATTAATATTATTTAACAGATAGAAAAAATAATCAATAAGAGCTTATCGAGAGCAACGGGGGCCTTTCAGTTTCGAAGTGTGTATTTTTTATAATAATGGCCGTGAACTATAGCCGATGGATATTGGCGGGCTTTGAAATTGCATCGAGATGTTTTTTTTAATCATGTGTATAAGTGCCTGCTCCACCTCTAAAGTCTTTAAGAAAATGCAGTTGTGTCGGTCAAAATAATAATAAAAAAATCAATTGTAATTATGTAAGTTTATAAAAGAAACATAATGACCGCCATTGCACCAGCGAGAAGTGTTAATAACATGTATAATAATTTATCATTGAATAACACATTATTCTTGATGGTAATACGCTGTAAGATGAAAGTTCTAACTGTTGGTGTTGCACTGATAACCTTTATTATCTCTAAAAATTACAAGTTTTAATAACATAATATTTACGATATAAAAAATCTTCACTAATGATATGGTATTTTTTTAATGTTTTTAAATCATGCATGCTTCAATATATGGATTACAATTTAATGCTTTGAATGTTTGATGATTTTTTTTCGATAAAGGCAAGGAGGTTTTTAAAGTCTCTCGAGATCGATTTGAAGAAAAAATATGTAGGTATATGCCAACGCAAATCCCATAATCTCAAATTTTGAAGTCCCAACGGCCTTCGAGAGACTTATATCGAATATTTAAATGAGAACTAGCTGTATGTATATTAATCAATTTTCTCTTTAAGTAATTCTAATGGAGTTTATCTCAACATAAATGTTTTGACGAGACCTGTTTGTAACAACATATCTTTTGTTTTCTAAAAATAGTACGAATGTAAGGATAGGGCTAGGAAAGGATAAGTGGTTAGCGAATCGCTATTACTACACTCCGTTTCTAGGATGGGGTGGCTGGGAAGGGAGGGGGAATTAAAGACATCAAATACATCCATGCCGTTGAACAAAAATTCGGATTCGAGCACGTGACCTCCACAATCGAAGCCAACAACGTTAACCACTCAAACACGAAGACAACAGGCGTAGGCGGTTGTAAAAAAGTTGTAAACAACTATTGGAATTGAAAAAAATTACCAATTACATTATAAGTGATTCTAAAATAACACAAAATTAAAGTGTTTAACACATCTTACATATAATTAATAAGTCATCCGAGATTAATAAAATTAATTTTTGTATAAATAGCATCATTGTTTAATTATATTTCTTATCAGTTGACAATGCTCGTAATGAGCGAAACCAGTCCTGACCTATTAAATAAAGTGGAATGTTTTTTTTTATATAATGCCTTTCCACCAAGTATTGACAGTGAACACCCTAAAACAAGGAATATAATTTTTGGTTGATATTCTTGTCGGGTCCTATGCGCAGCGGTTAGCGTTGTGGGCTTCCGTGCCGGACTTCATGGGTTTGAGTCCCGGTACGAACAGAATTTTTTCTATCGATTTACCGATTTCTGTTGGAAGGCATGGTTGTTTTTGATCTCTAAAAATTCCCTCCTACTCTTTCCGATCCTTTAATAATTGAGTGTAGTGAGAGCGATTAGCTAACCACTAGTTTTGTCCTAGCCGTATTCTTCTATCTCTACGACTCTCTTTGAATAAGAAAAGTTGAACGACTGAGTAAAAAACAATTCTCGTAGAAAAACTTCTGTTGAGATACCTTCCTTCATTAGGAGACCATATGCTCCATATTGGAAGCGGGCATGGGAAAAAAATCTTGTTTTATTATAAGAATAAATATTAAATTATTTCTAAGCTAGTGGCTATGCGTTAAAGTAGATTATTTTTTTATAACATTTATTTATAGCTGAACTAAATAAACACATATTTATAAAATTAAAATTGTTTTATTCACTTCTAGCTACAAGTGGTTTGCCTATATTTGAATTGTTTTCCTTTATTAAAAGACATTTGGCAACCCTAAGTGACATGCCCAATTTTAAAAATAGAATAAAATATTATTAAACATTGGGCTGTGTTGAAAAAACATTTGGAAATAATTTAATATATTGTCAGAAATTTACATTGATAGATCATCTGGCAGTCTCATTTCCTGGGTAGATTTTATTACATCTTTGCGTTTGTTTCAACGAAGTTGTGTTTATTACAATGCCAATAAATTAATGAAACGTATTGTTTGCAAAGAGTTGTTTTGTACAGATACGGAAAATAGAAATTAACATATCATGAACGCATTTGTAGTAATTGACTTGACTGACTTATTAGGCAAACGACCGCAACCAAATTAATATGCATCCTCGTCTGTCAACCGCGTGTTAGAAGTGACAAATTAGTCAGTGCAATAAGATAACGACATATTGTTTTCTTTATAGATCACGTGAACGATAAATTGTTGTGATTTTCTTGGGAAATATGTATGACTTGCGTTGCATAAGGATATCCTTCAGTTGTTATGCGTAAAAATAATGCATCATATTAAAAATTAATACAGGTAGTAAGTTTGTATAATAAACGTGTTTTTTTTGTTGGTTTTTCCGAGAATTTATTTTATATAAATTAATTATGACACTGTTAGATAAAACAACGAAAGTTCTTAGCATAATTAAAAATATTGTCTGTCTCAAATGAAAATAATTTGAAAAACTTACTTGAGGACTAACTTGTAAAAGATTTATTATTTTCTGGTTTTATATATTTTCTTTTACAAAATCCATAGCCGTGTGGTGAGGACTCGTGGCTTTTGTCTTTTAACACACGTTGGAACATACATTTGAACTTAAAAAAGGTGAAGTGAGCCAAATAGTATTTTAGTAAAAATCGAGTTGGTTGCGTTATAATATTCTAAATGCCTTAAATTATCGTGAAGGTGAAGTAAGCTCAGTAACTGTAATACATACTGATAGTGTTATCTTCCTAAAATAAAAAATACGCAATCCACCAAAACACCAAATAAATACGTTATTCTTCCTAAAAGTCCAATAGAAAAGTTTTATCGTTTTACTACTTGGCTCACTTCACCTCTTGAGGGCTCATTTTACGATGGTTTATGAATTAGGTATCAGCGTTAATTTCATCACATACATCTTACACGAGGCGTTAAGAGAATAATAACCTAATCACTAGTCCTGTTTTAATCTATCCTTCTATGGTACCAGGTAAGTACAGAGTGACCAAGTAAGAAACAGTCCTCGTACAACAACTTCTGCTGAGTTAATCTCGATAACGAGTTCACATGGTCTGCATTGAAAAAATACATGGTCACAATAGTTTTCAATCTTACCCGATTCTTTATAATATTTTTTTATTATATTATATCATATAATTAAGTAGCTGAGCTTACAGTTAGAATTACTAAAAAAGACGGAACGACACGAATAAAAAAATATTTAATATTATTTAACAATAATGAAAGATTGTATAATTAAATAATAAAACGGATTTATTTTCCCTATTGTAGATGTAGTATAATATATTATTATAAAAAGTGAGTGGCAGCACTTCCTGACCTCTGTCGGACAATACATTCAACTTCAACCTGGAGATTGACGAGAAACTAATGGCTACTACCTTCCAGTAAATAGTCATTAGTAATGGAATGCTGCCAATAATATAATTACCTGCTGTGCCTAACATTCAATGTAATAAAAACAAATGCAATTGGCATTTGTTTTATGGTTTCCTGGTTTTGGGTATCCTCGTATACTATTTATTATACTATGATGGCATCAGGTAGTACTGAAAATGAATGGTCTGTGCAAATCTATTAAACATCGTATTTTCGTATCGATTCTTGCCCTTAAGTATTTAAAAGTTTAGCCAAGTGGTCAGAGTACTTGGTTTCGGTTACAGTGCAAACGAGATCAAATCCAATTACTATACACAATTTCATAAATCTAATTTTTAATTGATGTAGACATTTGTGTTCATGGATGACTGGTGAATAAATTGCCCCACACCTGTCATACATTGAAACATGGGATGTGGATAGACTAGCGATTTCCTTACTACTAGTAAAGCAGTGGCCGTGTTCTCCTATATTTACTTTTTTTGAAAAAAGCGACGTTGAGCAATTGAGTAACAAATAGTTTACGTAGAAAAAATCCTTTTAGATAAGCGTCACTAGGAGTATGTATGGTCCATATTAAGAAGGGAAATAGGTAACAAAATATAATGTAATACAAATTTGCATATTGATAATAAAAGGTATCAAACTGCTACCATCGGTTTTATTTGCAAGCTATAAAATTATAATGAAATAAAATAATATCATTTAAAAAACTTTGTTTTAGTTCAATAGCTGTGAATTATGTTAGAGTAAGCGAGACGTAAAGTTAATGCTATTTAAATCATATCGATATGCTAGTTTAATGCTTTGAACCCTGCCCAGTCATGCAGATAAAATATGCAAGATAAATGGGGCAGTTAATGTAAGTCGGTCATCGAGAGCCTGTTGTTATTATATTAAGAGCTGTACTTAGTCTATGCAGGTGATTTTTTCTTATATTTTCTTACGAAACATCAAACTATATTCTACTATCATTCACTAGCTGTTTATTCATCTTGACTCATGGCAGTCTTAAAATTGTTAATTAAATAAAATAAAAAATTTGGATAGTTCAAATTAAAAATTGAAATTTCTCAAAGCACCTTCAGTCGAATACTTAAACTATTTATTAAATAATAAAACCGATTTTCATAAGTATACTGAAAACTTTGTTCAAAAGTGATTTTATAAACATTAAATTTGAAGTCTTGCAAAATTATGTAATTTATATGTTTTTTTGTGTATAAAATAAATTTAACTTTTAGAGGAGAGAATACATCTTTACTGATCTTAATCAACATTAATGGCTTTTTTCACATGACAATTGTGCAACTTTTCTAATATATGTAATTTATACTTGAAACATATATATTCTGACAAACATACATTACTGTATTGAGTTAAAAATACGTCCGTACTCCTTCACAAAAAAATGGCGCTGACGTACATTTACGTCCATACTCCTTTAAAGGTTAAGCCATAATAATAAAAACATAAAATTCATTAAAAAAATATAAATTCAATTGCCATCCAGCAATCTGTAACACATTGCTTAGTCTTTTAAAAAAAAGAGTTGTTAGACCAATTTTATATTTCGTTTTTGAAAAGGAGTGCTGATAACATCTCTTTTGGTATAGACTATAGAGACACTAGATCTAATGTTTTTAAGTATGTATCACCCATACACCTTTATAAGTGCTGTGACGATTCATGTCGTCTTTGATTTGTCAATTAAAATTTGAACAACCCGAAATTTTTAAGCTTTTGACAGATGTGGTAAAATGGCCACCCTGGATTGCATCATCATGAACGAATTGAGTCGTGACCTCGCTTCGTAACGATCCGTTAAGGCGGTCAGTAGTTAACACTTGGGTAAAGGTCGCGCGCGAGCGCTATCTCTCAATTAAACGTTTGCTTCCGCAGTGCCCTGTAATATCGACTTTATCATCAATCTACAGAGAGTTAAAAAGATAAATGACCCCAGTTCACAAAAATGTATGGGTTTGGTCTCGTACTCTACTGAACAAAACGTTATATGTAATTCAATACATGCGACATTGCTATTTGTATGATATTGTTTTTTATCAATTCCATTTAAAAGTTTCGATATACTATGCACGTAAACCTTAACACTACAACTCAATAACTTGATTTTCAATGTTTTTGAGATGACTTTTGAATATGATCACTGCGCGTGTCACATTTTGTAACACAACACAGTTATTAAATTTAATTATATATTAATTACATAATACAAAAACGCAAAAGTATTTAAAGATACTATTTAAATTTGAAAATTTTTAGAATTACCAAAAACACGTTGAATTTTTTCGATATACATCCTAATAAAAAGTATTGTTATTCGTTTAACGCCGTAAATTAATATTTTTGCATAATTAGTATTTATGCACGAAACCCACGCGAAACAAACTTTACGAACACCCGACGTCAGATATAGAATTCAGGGTGCGCCTCATCAACTATTTTAACCCCGCAACAGTAAAGCTCATAAAGATTTTATAAAAGTTCCTGACAGCACAACGTACACTAAACCAAAGCCTACAAACTTTGATGATGAGATAAATAATAATTGCTTGTTAATGCAAAAGTATTTCATTATTTTATGAACAGTCACTGAAGTAAAACATTTATTATTCCCATAAATTGCTTTTATAGTGAGCACTGCAAAAATATGAGGTCATTTTTTTTAAAATGTAAAATACAATATTAATGTTTTTTTAAAAAAAACTTTTATTTTTGAATTGTTTAATATATAAAAATAAATAATATCAGTGCCTATCAATTGGAAATGCCTTCATTAAATATATATTTTTTAAAGCGGGTGAGTGTAGCGGTCTACAACGACATTTATACTAAAGACAAAATATTAAATGGCTTATTTACAAACTTACGTTCATTGATAGAATCTGACTTAATAGGGTTTTCAAAAAATCCAAGTTGAGTTAAGCATTTCTTATTATTCTATTCTATGAAAATTTACATGTAAAAAATGAACAGCATAAGTGAGCCAGTGGCGTACTTATGCAGTGACCTCCTATTTTTTCTATAAAAAATCGCATCTCGACCAAAACGCACTATTTATTTTTGAAAAAATTATTGAATATTAACAATATCAAATACATCAATAATAACATTAAAATTCTTTAATTTAAGATTTCAACTGAAGGTACTTGGTGGAACTTCAATATTAAATTTGAATCATTCAAATTATGTACACTCCCACAGATTTTGTCACTAACGACCCGGGTTTCGCCTTTCGGCATCTTCAGGCGTTCAAGCGCACGGATGAAGTCAGTTAAAGTTCATCCGTGCGCTTGAACGCCTGAAGATGCCGAAAGGCGAAACCCGGGTCGTTAGTGACAAAATCTGTGGGAGTGTACATAATTTGAATGATTCAAATTTAAAATTCTTTGTTTGACAGTTACTATTTCAATTAGCTGTGAGTGTCCAAATTGGTGTATCAACTTTCAAAGTTATTTTTATTGATATCCTAGATTTTCATCGTGTATTTAATCCTTATGTCGGTTTTGTTTTTAACCAACATCTGCCATAACGGCGATGTTATTGTGTACTAGGTGTCAAAATCGTCTCAAAATTATTTTATATCCAATTCATTTTGTGAAACAGATAATTGCTGGGTGTTTTAAACGATAAAATAGGTAAATATATTTAAATTCACCGTAACAATGTTTTTCTAATCAAATTTGAATAAGAGCAGATAAAATAATCATTTTTGACTACCGTTGAAAGAGACCTGTGATAATGTATAATTTACAGTTTCAATAACACTTTAAAAATAACGCATTTTTATTTATTCGTTATGATATTCGTTCGGTTCTTTGAAAATATTCTAGGTTGTTAAGTATTATATTTTCTGTTAGAGACCGTAAATTCATTTTAATTTTACTTCAAAAGTTACATGACACACTAAGACAACATCTCAAAAGACCACAATTTAAACATGGCCGTCTTCAATATCGATACTTTCCATTTCTTCCAAACACATTAATCTGACAGTTATCTGGTCGCTGTCTGTCACGCGGATGCGGAGAGAAATCAAACGGTCAGCTGCCACTCCAATTCGTTTTACAATCATAATCCTTCTTGACATGTGGCTATTTGGAATAATACTGTAAAAAAATCTCATAATAAAGAAGGTATTAATAGGTTGGTCATATTTAACCAGGAAACAAATATTGAAGTTATTAGAGCGTAAAATTCTATAATAACAATTATGGTAATATGCATAACATACACTTATTTATTAGACAACAGTTTTTCAAGATAATTTATAGTAAAGTTACATACTTACTAACTATTAAAGCTGTGTACTGAAATTGTATTTCCTACGAGGCTTTCTATTTAAGAACATTATAATAATAATCATATTGTTATACCTTAGTCTCATTTTTGTACATTGATCATACCCGCTAAATAGATTGAGCGTATGTATGTCTATGTCGAGGTATTTACAGTACAACTAAAAGCTTCACGTAGTTCAGGACCCTGTAATCCCACTTATTAAAAATAAAATATAAACAAGATTAAAGCACTCTGGAAAATACAAAGAAAGTGTTACAGACGGTTCTGTCATTTCTCCATGACTATATAGAAGTTAAAAAACTAATTGGAAATGAATCTCAATTTATAATAATATAATTGGTATTATCATTACGAAATACGAATGTCACACGTAAGTACTTTTATGGCAATAAGACAATAAGCCCCAAAACACCCTAAAATGAAAATAGGAAAAAACGTTTGAATATTATTAAGTAAATGGTTTTTTTTCAACGACTTAGTGTAGGAAGTATATTAATATTTAATTTTCAACTATGTAACGCTACATTTTAAATTTTAAAATTTCTTGTTATAATAATATTTATAAACTAAGTTATATTTTTTATTATTTTTATATAAACTCGAGAATGGGCTCTATTTAGATTTACCCCTTCATTTAAGAATGTATGTTTAAATGTATACTTTCAAAATAAAATATAACATAATTCAAATCTAAGAATTATCATGATTTTCCCATATTATTGCAGCTTAATGTATTGAAAATTGAAGTTATTTTCAATGTGGATATAATATAGATTATGACGAGTAATAACATTTACTGTAGTAAGGCTATCTGCGAATTTGATTCGTGTTATCTGTACAATTATAAGTATGTATTTATTATTTGTTTGATTAATATAAAAATATATTTTAAAAAGCAAAGCAACCATTCAATCAAATGATAATCAATTATATCGAAAACATAATCATGTTTGCTATTAATTAGCTGTATATTACGATGATTAATCATTTACGTGACTGAAGGACATCAATTAATTATAGACGCAGGAGCAAAAAATCAGTTACTCATTCAACACATTAAATAAGGTTGTGGATTTTTTTATGTTTCTGTGATCGATAAGTGTAAAATGGTTTTAGTATGTTTTATATGTGTCGATTTGAATAGTTTAAACATAAGAAATATATTTTTTGTGATAATAATAGCAATTGACACTTTTGTTTGAAGTATTAAAAAAGTACTTGAATCAAATGCACTAATTGTTAATTAAGAGAGCTTTCACACAATACTTGCGATTACACACACTGCACATGCACAATCAGTGAGCATGTTTGTTTGATACTTTACAGAAAAACAAATACATATTACTAGTAACTAAAATGACAAAAGAGTCAATATTACTGTTAAAATAATATCCTCTTAAATAAGCTTTGCAAAATCATGTAAAAATAAGGTTTTTAAGAGAATTCAACATACAATTTTAATCTCATATTTTCAAAGCGTTTGTCCCGACAAAAATTTACTCGAAAATAGTATTTAAATTTTCAAAATATTTAGTTTTAAGACATGGTAGAATTTGAAAGTTTTTGTTATCCTTTCCTCTTTGCTGATTAAATTGATCACAATGGTAAGTTTACTAGTTAGTCAAATTAAAAATGTTTTTTATGGAATTAAATTATTTATAAGATTATCAAAATATCATCTTACATTTTTCCCATAAAATAAAATAGGTGAGATGGGCACATTATATTAAAGATCACCACAATCAAGATTGATAATAAAGTTCTTTATAAAACAAATATCTAAATATTGTTTATTTGCAAACGTTAAAAAGGAGTGATATAGTACAAATAAAAATATTAAAGCACATCATTTTAATAAAATATATCGTTTTTTTCTTGGATAAACTCTGCGTAGAAACAGTGTGTTTTTTGTTTTTTTATAAGGCCGGTGATTCAACAGACATTTTTTTATATAATTATTAATTATTTGCATTGTTTGTTGTAAGTGGATAATTTGGCATCGAGAAAGAAAGTGGAGCGGATGGACAGTGGCGAGTTACTGGCTAGTAAAAGTCGTGACACCAAGTTTAGTCAAGTGACAACCGAGTAATGTCAAAACGTAATTTATGTGCTCGGCAGGAGCAGTTTGGAATGTGATTATTTGCTCCAGATTCACGATCTTCTAGGCGTAGATGAAATAATATATCTTGTGTTTTTGCTCACAAAGATACGCCGCTATCGATTTTATTTTATTGTAACGCTCGCCTGTGTTTTGGCTCACAATGCTCGAATAGAAAGGCGTCGCAGACGTATTTGGATCGTTTTAATCGCAGGTAATCCTTTTATGAGTGCATCCATATTTATAAATCGGAGGCTGTTCGGTAATGGTTTTTCGAGTATGGAAATTTACCGAAAGTATAAGGTTATATTTTAGAATTGATTAACTGATAGTGGTGAACCAAGATATTAAATAATATATATTCTATTCTGGTTGATTAGAAAAAAAACAATAACAGACTGAGTAATCTAAGCAGTGGTATAATGGAGTGATAACATATGTGCGGAAGGACCGACTTTTTCATGTACCGAAAGGAACACACAACTTTTACTTAAACGGGCCGGATGATTTTTTTAAAAACATTGGTGGGCTGGACGAAAAATATTCATGTTACATAATATTATTAGAAAATTTATTCATATCTATTATAAAATATTTGTTTGTACATATGTATATAACAAGTAAAGGCCGGATGAAAATTTCTAGAAAAACGGATTAATCCTGATGTACGTTTGATTATTTTTCTGCTTCATTTTAGTTTTTTTTTTAAATAAATAAGGATTGTTTTTTTTAAGTCTCAATTAGTAGGTAGCGTGTTAAATATAATGAAATATTTTTCTTGAATAGCAAGTAGCATTAGTTTAGATTGTTTTATGTTTACTGACAAAACACGTGCCAGATCGTAAAATTTCACTAAGATATCTGATGCAATTTTATTTTATTGCCAATACTTCGTTAGGAATAAAACTAACAAGATCATTAAAAGTTTTACTGGGTCGACGCTGCGGTCTCATAAATAGGAAATATCATTGCTAAAAAGTATTGCGTGCATATCGACACTTTTCTTCTGAAATGCCAATATGTAAAAAAAGCTTTTATGAAAGTTTACAATTTACATCAATGTTTTGATGCAAAAAAAAGTTTTAAATTTGAAAATCCCGAACCAATTGATTTCACCAACCATTATTGGTTTGATAAGAACTAAATTTACTGAAGTCTGTCCCTAAGTCTGTCAATATCTTTACAGAATACTCGACAATTTAGTTACAACTAACTATTATGTTTCAGCATAAGATACTTATACTGTAAATAATAAATATTGATACGAGAACTGTTTTGATGATTTTGGTTGATTTTGGTTAGCCACAAGTAAAATCAAACCATGCTTAGTAGTAGCTGGTGGCTGAATTAAACCGTAAAAAAAACTCTTGATTCATTGCATTCCAGAAACAAATGAACACAACATTCGTCTTAGAACAATTTTTAAATATTGTAGAAAAAAAACAATCTTTGATATGCAAATTCAATCTATTTAAAATGAAAATTTATTTCTAGTCACATGGAACTATTTTTTTGTTATACCAAATAATTTCAAATCCTTAACCTTTTTTTGTTCATGGTGTGCAGAATATATTTTGCAATTAAAATTATTATTTATAACTACTTTTAGCACCTGAACAATGTTCAATTGTATATATAAATGATACTTTAAATGAAAAAAAAGTATAATCGATCAATTGATTTAAAGATAAAATGACTATAAAATAGTGTAGTCATAAAATTTAATTATATCTTTCATTCATATAGTTGGAATCGTACTTTTCAAGGAAATCTGTATTGGAACTAATACACAAGAAAAGATAATAATATGGTAAAACCATTGAGACAATGCATAAATTTGCAATAGTATTTAAAACGCGTCAAGTTTGTTGTAACCAGCATCCGCGTATCAAATCCGGGGCGTCGCGTCATAAAACTTACTGCTTTGCCCAACAACCACGGGCGCGGTTAATTATAAGATTAGCACGCAGATAAAACGGATAAAAAAACATGCATAATAATAAGTATTTGAGGTGTTTCATTAATTGCACGGACGTGCGCCATCGTCGGTCCAGCTGAAGTCGGCGCGCGCTTTGGGCGGGGCCGCCTACCGCCGCCCGGTGGCAGGTCACGACGCGCGACTCGCTGTGGAATAGAAAAAATCCCAACACAGCTAGCGAGCACTCGCTCTATCAAAATGGAGATTCATGGTTAGATAATTCGTCTCCGAAGAAATATGAAGTAAGTCATTCATGATAAAACTCCTTATATGTTAAAAAAAATCATTAGCCCAACAGGAACACACTACTGATTGTATATGGATAGACCGATGGAGGATGGAAAATTAATAAAGAAATACAAATAAATAAACATGTTTTTATAACGGGTTTTGTTCCAGGTCATTAATGTCCAATGATAAAAACTACTTCTACGTGATATTAATTATTATTGTATCTATTTTGCTGTTTATTGTAATTACAGTTATGAAAAAATCTGCAATTAGTTGGTCGGTGAAAAAATTAAATTGAACTAATTTTAAGAATGCTCCACTTTAAGATAAAAGATAAAAGATTACTATAACTATTGCTATGTGGTGATCGGGATGACGCACGGTTTTTTCAATATTGTATTTAATGTGGTAATATCAGTTGATAATGCTCGCCATGAGCGAAACCGGTCCTGATCTTATTAACTAAAAGTATGAATTAGTAAAAATGTTTTGATATTTTGAGTATGTTTTTTTATCCATATCCGCTCCCAATCTGGACCATATGGCCTCCTAGTGGAGGTATCTCAATAGATTTTTGTTTTACGAAAACCGTTTGTTACTCAGTTCCTCAGACTCTTTTTTTTCAAATAAATATAAGGATAGAAGGATAGGACTAGGACAGGATAAGAGGTTAGTTAATCGCTCTCACTACGCCCGTTTTTAGGATAAGATGAGTGGGAGGGAATTCAAGACATTACATACATACATCCAATTCCTCGGACAGAAATCCATAAATCTATACAAATTGTACGTACTATGATTCAAACCCGCGACATGCGTGTTCTAAGTCAACAACGTTGACGCTAAACTACTCAGATTGAATAATTGAGTATAATTATACTTCTTTTGACTAAAATATTTTTTAATGACTTAAAGTGATGTGCAATTTAAAGCCGGATTTAAAATAAAGGTGCATGTCGGCGAATTGTCTGTGACCAATGAAAATAGAGCGAACATCGACGGTGGTTGTTTTGCGGTGCACAGATGTGCAAGTTGCGTCATACAAACACAGACCTATAGAATGTCCGCGCTCCGCATTCAGCAATGTGCAATCTATACTATTGCGGCTTCATTTCATTTTGATCGGGTTGGAATCTCTTACCTACATCGGTTGCAAAATCTTTTGTGTTTTTATAGCACCGGAAATGTTAATAAATAATTGAGTTTATCTCCATGCGCAGAAGTAGTCTTTATAACCGAACAAGGCACTTAGTATCTGCAAAAAATATTTTACATTTTTAGCAGCAACTTTTTGATCGTAAGATTTTCCTTTATGGAAGTATGTCTTTTTAGTTGTGTGTCATAGTGAGTGAGTATCACTTAACAAAGAAACAAAATACCAACATTGTTGGTCTGGTATTGACGAGAGATTAAAAAAAAACCGATTTTTTAATTAAAATATTTCCTAAAACTCGGTTATAGCCGATTTTAGAACTGTGTATAACAAAGAATAGATAATTTAAATAAGATCGTGAAAAAGAGTTTGTTACTCAAATTAATTGGTTTAACTTAAAACTGTTACAAAAAAAACCCACTTCAATTTACTACAATTTTATTCATTATTCATCTTCAGGAAACACTAAAGAAAATGCACAACAAAAATATTTTCAAATATATAAATTTTTCAACGTATTCATTGATTTATGCTTATTATTAAATTACATTTTATATCTTATTGTATTTATAACAAGCTAGCTTCAAGGCAAAATACTAAGGAAATTAATTAAACAATACGAAAAAATTTCATTATAATATTTGAATCAGGGTTACCAAATTAAAATAAAACCACCTTTCGAAAAAAAAATCGTTTTTCGAAAACTTACAAGCCCTGGTTTTGTTGTAATATATTGTTGGCTTAATTTGCAAATTTTGTATCTATATCAATATTAAATATTTGATTCAGTCAATTATATAATACACAATAAATAAGTTCAGTTCAGATTTAACCCTAAAAAAATCAGTTAAGCCGGCAATATATATAATAAATTATTATATTATAATATAAAGCAGCTGTCAGGTATTCTTCTTGGACGGAGAAGGACTGTATATATTTTATTTACTAAGCTTTGTAAAGAAAAAAAAAGTGTATGTTATTGCTTTAAATGTAAACCAAACAAGTATAACTACCATGTGAATGTTAAAAAGCAAAAATTATGAAAGAAATTAGCTTTGAAGGTATTTTTATTGATATTTCCTATGCGACAGAAGTGAGCGGCTCTTTTCGTAAATAAGTAATTTTCCGAAAAAGCTCCTACAACCGGTTTCACTTGTATTTCAATTAAAAAAATCTTTAAGGCAGTTCTGTCATTTGTTTTTGTCAATTACCGAAGGAAAAATAGTCATTTAAAAACGTATTTTTATAATTGATTTATATTTCATAATTTTTTAAGCATATTTCGTAAACAAATCATTGTTTTTATAGATTTTATATCACGATAGCAACAAACTTTGGTTTCCTTTGTAGCAATGACTTTGTAAAATTTAGTTATAATTATTATTAAGCAAGGTTATTCTTAGTAAAACACTAATTTTATTGGTATTTACACCCTATTCAATTATAAATGCGTATTGAATTATTATGATGTGTTTCGAATTGTCATGACAGAACAATAGAATCGATATTTATAAAGTTTGGCTATGATAGTAAACTAAAAAGATTATATATACATGAAGATAATATGTATGAGGTGTATGTATACAGTATTTATTATCCATGAAAAAAGCCATGAGATTGTGATTTATCCTTGTAACATAGCCATTTCTGACCAATGGCTATTGTTTCTTGATATTTAAGACTTCATTTAAAAACCTTTTTAAAAAAAGTTTAATTGAGCTGAATTTTAAATTATCCGATCTGTTATTATTAGTGAAAAATGCAGTATTTTTTTCACAATTCATCGGTTTTATCAAGTCAATGATGTCTGATCTATAATTATAAAAGGTAAATATCAACGAATTTAATAAAATTATTGACTTTACTGGCACCTAGCCGAATACTTGAGGCTATAGAGTAATTTTTCCATTTTTCTTCGATCAATTTGTGGATTTGTATGCAATTGTATGGATGTTTGTGATGCTTTCATTCCTTTCCACCCACGGTCACCTGATTAACAAAAAAACGAATAGATAACTAAAAAATATTTTCTATTCATATCAGTGGAGAAAAATCCCGTCTTGCACGCCGTTGGAGCCTCCATTTTCAGGGGTATATCTAGGCAATATGTTTTAATGATTTTTTTATACGGATTTTTTTCGACGTTTAATTGTTATCCAAAAACAGAGCCTGCAGACTGTATTGTACGTGGAGTCTTCCGTGTGCTTAATCGGCCACTGACCCAAATACTTATTTCTTTAATATTCCCAATAGGCTGAGTGCCTAACTTAAAACAAATTCTTAGTAAAAATATTTTTTAAAAGTCACCCAAATCGCAAGATGGAGAGGTGCATTGGATAAAAAAAGTAAGATTTTATTTTAAAAAATAATGAATACACTTTAAGAAATTCAAAAACCAATTTATATAACCAGTTAAAAGCTATGATTTTTCAAGAAAAGCGGATGTTAATTTAAAACCTTTTCAAAAATTCGTGCGAAATGTTCTGTAATGTACCTAATCAGGCAAGAAGTACGATATAAATTTGGTGAAGAAAATAGCCTCAATATGTCGCCGTTGTATGTTTATGGTCAGTAAACCTTGTCGTGTTATGGAACAATTAAATTGGAGACCGCCAGAGCTGAACTGGCTTCAGAAGCCCACCAGTTGTGTGGCAGCCCAGCGGGGATTCCTCCTTGGAATCGTTTCACCTCAATCAATTTGTGTTTTAACGGAGAAAATGTCTATTCGATGATATATTGAATAACTGCAAGATTGCAAAATACTAAATATGGCTCTGGTGTACTTTACAAATAGAGCAGACGATGTTGTAACCCAAGATTATTTATTTTTTATACAATATAGAAAATTATTAGTTAAAAACATCCGAGTATAATTAAATTTACTTAAATATAATCAATAAAAAATATCGTTTTCTTTTCTCACTTTTTTCACATTTTTGTATCAGTTTCACTAATTGCGTTCGTTTTTAACTGATCATTTCAAAAGAATATAAAAAGTTTTTATCCGAGAACTGCTTGTTGCTCAACCTCTCCTTTTTAGAGGACGATACGATAAAACGATTAAAATACTTTACGATAAAAGGATACGAACCGATTTCGCTAAAGGCGAGCATTGTCAACTTTTAAAAATAAAGTTGAAATAAAATACAAAGGAATATTGTGTTTTTTATTAATATAATGCCTTTCCACCAAGTATTAACAGTGAACACCATAAAAGTGATAAAAGGGTACGGCTAGGACACTGCTAATATATAACTTATCGTTCCCACTACAGCCTTTAGGGTTGGATGGTATACAAAATTTTTAGACATTATCCATGCATAACACAAGTCAATTGAAAATCAATGTATGAAACTGTACGTTTTGGGATTCGACCCCTTGAGTGTCATGACCGAAGCCAACAACTTTAAAACCATTCGGATGAAGACCCGGAAAAGATGAAAACATTCATATAATAGTAATTAGTTCATAATAATATAATAATTAATTCTGACGATGGCGTGATGCCGAAATAGCATCGAACCATATATCATAATTTTTGTGGGACTAAATACTTTGTTTTTTGTATTGTATTGTAATGGAGTTCTAACTAGCGAGAGTCATTCAATTGAATATTTTTTTGTTCCACTATTTGTAACGATTAAATTTGTAAAGCATCTTGATATTTTCAGTTATATCTGTAAAACAAGCTATCGGTTTTAATTTTAGTTGGAGCATAAATTCTCATCGAGAATAGCCTAGCGAAAATTTGTTTAATTCTTGACTTGTATATAGAAATCTAATCTATAATAATTCTTAAACAATATGTTTATTTGCGCTTTGTGTTTTGTAACAAAATGTCGTATGGTCAAAAATAAAACATATTTACCATTATTCATTGAATTTGTTACTTAAGTCGAACAAATCCCTGATACATAAATCATCAAATGGTATTATTAAGCTATCTAATCAGTAGCCAATTCGATTTCTATAAAGTGTGTTGCGCCATTTAATAAACTGCCATACACAAATAAGTTTATTAGAAGACCGCATCCGGTTTCAATCAACTTTCTTAGCTTACTAATATATTTATTATTTTTTAGCATTATGCAATAGCATGCATAATATCTTATTTAATTTTAAAAGCTTTCAAACGTATTTAAATTTCCTTGATCGTAAAGTGACATACGTGAGCCTGTGAATATAATTACCCAATGAAAAATCACTAAAAATATACAAAATTAAATATATTTACAGTCATGGGGTAAACATAAGAAAACAGGTAGTTTTAAAAAATATATGAAATATTATTGTAGGCTATTTCATTACCATGCCATTAGAGTTGTAATAAATAAAATAAACTGCTCTGTAAAATTGAATTTAAATATGAGAAACATGATAACTTAAGTTGAAGCTTTTCTTGGAAAAAAGTTAACATTAAATAAGACATATTTATATAACGTGTTTTAATTTGGAATAATGTGGTCAGCTTCCAGAAAAAAATTAGAATAATAAAATGATTGATGAGTTTTTTTTATTGATATATGTAAAAATATATTAAATATATATGAATATTCATTACATACTTTTATCATTTATAAGTCCTCTATTGATTATTTATGTGTTACGATATCATGCGTCTCAATTTAATATATACTGTTCAGATCTCAGAATCAGAACAATCAACAGTAAATAGAACTGATGACTTTCAGGACAATAATTACGATTTGAAAAATGTTATTAAGTTGAATGTTTACGTAGGTTTAGCCCCACTGAAAACTGTTGCGAGTGTGCTGTTAGCAAGTATCGACTCTCAAGCCAGTTAGATACAATATGTTTGTTGTTCTGCCGTTATGAAATGCTACCTCCTGACGTCTTTACAAAAGGTGAAAAGAGCAACCGTGGTGTACCACATCACATCACAAGGTTAAGAGAGAATCAAAGTTATTGGGTCAATAATTGTTACTGTGGTGACGAATGGAATAAAAATGTACCAGCAACTGTTGGCTTGTTAGTAGAAGTAAGAGCGATTTAAAAGCTGTAATTGAAGTGCTATTAATGAAAATAATAATATCGCTTACAATGTAAAATGATATCATCATAATCTAGATCACATAAATCTACTTAAGGATTATTTCAAATTGTTATAACATCTTGCATAACTCTATTCGTCTTGTTTGACAGTAGGATACGAATATTCTAAGCGTTATTATGTAATCGCATTCTGTGTTATTTTATTAAGTTTATGACCGAATTCGACAAGCTACCACTATAAACAAAACTTGAATAGCACTAATCACGTATGGTAAATCTTAAAAGAAATTTATGGCATTACAAATATTTATGGATTAAATTTTTTACAATCAATTTATTACACACTGTTTCCTTACTCTGAACTAATATTAAATGGCTTTGGTTTGATTGATCGAAACACTGTTATTGGTTTTAAGTATTATATAAAAATATTATATTTCATTTAAATAAAATCAAAATTTCTTCGAATCAACATGACATGAAATTTATCAACTTCATCCCCACGACGAAATTATTTCACTGAGGGTAAATTTAAAAATGCCTATCGTAGCTGATGGTATAATACATGAAAAGTTACGTGGAAGGTTAATTCTTTAGTTTATATTAATAAAATTATTAAGGTAAGTATAGAAAGACGTAATTGAAGGAGGTTGGTTACGATTTTATTTCAATCTTAAAACATTTTTTTTAAAGCTTAAGTCTGTCATTATTTTCAAACAAAATATTTTAAACAGTAATAATCAAATTGTAACGAAGTTGATAGAATTCAATTATAACAAGATAATAATATCAAAGTTTTTCGTCCTTCAAATAAAATTCAATTTGGTTGATGGTTTTTTCGGTTTCAAGCTATCGTCATAGTTATTAAAATTTATTTAGTTCTGACGATACCGCGAAGTCGAAATAACTGAAACTATAATTTTGAAATTCTTGTTGTTTTTAAAATAATGTATTTTTACAAAACGTTGAAAAAATGTGGAAATAGTGGTTGGCTATATATACTGAATTATAAATTGTACCGAATAACCGATGAAATCGGATTCATAATTGTGTACTGTTGGTTGTCAGATATAAAGTTCCTAATATTTCCTCGATCGATCAGGTTCAAAGAACGACACACTGCATAATCTCTAGTATTCGACTTTAACGTTTTCATTGGTTTTATAGCATGGTTTTGAAAAATAAAGACACGTAAAATCTTTTCTTGGTCCGCTTTGCCAATCACAACAGATTTGTAGTTTCTGAGATGTATCAAATTTGTATCAAACTATGGTTTGTACGTGGTTGGCAAATAGTTAAAAGATACTTTAATTGATATGTCAGTCAGATGACTCAAGATTATACCTGACTACCGAAAGATGTCTTCATTGCACGACAATTGTTGTAACGTGTCATTATTCTTAAAAAATTAGAACTAGATTGTAATAAAATCTGAAAAATCGCGAAGATTATCGGCGTTGGTCGGTGATCCGGAGAAAAGTTTTCGTGCATTCAATAACGACATCAAAATATGCGTTGTAGTAACGGTTTTACTGCTGATTTATTATATTATTAAATAATAAATTGCGTCAACCGATCAATGGCGACGGTCGTGACTTATTGTGTTCGATTTTCCTTTCGTTGATGGATATCTCTTCGGAACGAGCTCAGCAATAATAATTCGGTCTTAATTAATAATTTGTTTCAGCAACGGAGGCCTCCATTACTGCTGCCGATTTTTATTTGATTTTTAATTAAACAGGCGTAGATATCAGAAACAATATGGCATAAATAACTGACTTGCAATATAATTGATTTAATATTTACGAATATAATAACTCATTTCGTTTGTTATCATGCTGTTTAAGCAATTTATTGACTGCCTTAATTCATTTAAGGACACGGGGAGTTTTTTTTTAAGTAAACAAAATATGAATTAAATTTATTGTATATCTACTTAACACTGTTATCATGATTTATAATTTAATTAAAAATAATAAAAATACAATTAGCCTAGAAAACTCAACGCATATATTTAAGAAATATATGTATTTTTTTCAATGACTTTTCAAATCAATCTTACACACAGTGTCTTGCCAATATTTCTAAAAATGTAATTTTAGTCTATTCAAAAAATAAAATGCTCATTTTTAATAATTACCGCTTTTAATAAGATCGGGACCGGTTTTGCTCATGACGAGAATTATCAACTCGTCATTTATTAATATTAATATTTTATTTTTTGAATATAGTGCCATTCCACCTAGTATTGAGTTAAAACCCTAGAAGTGAGTAATATAATTCATAAATAATAACATTCTCTTACATGGTTTCACAAAACATGAAGGCTTCCGCCATACCTAAATGGTATCTCTTTGCCTTGCTATGTTGTGATAAAAGACTCACATAAACTTTAAAATACAGTGATAAATTTCTGACACAAAATATGAAAACATTGAAATGTGCATTTAAAAACAAAAAAAATATCTTCGAAGATTAAACATAAAAGATGTTTGAAATCTTTTAAAATAAATGAATCAGATGGTTTCGATTAATTTCGTATGATGCAGATTTAAATTGATCAGTGAAAATTCATTCATTCAATTTATTTATTACCATACGTATTTGAAATCATGTTATTTGAGATCACAGACCATGAAGTAGGTAATTAATTTCTCAAGAAAGTTAAGTAGTCAAAGCATAAAATTTTATATTCGAATGATGTATACTAGTTATAAATGCAAGATACTTAGAAATTATTAAAACTTACGTAACTCGTAAGCCTATAAATAATTTGAATAATTCTTTTTATCGCTCGTTAAAAATAGCTATTTTGCGGTTTATTTTTAACGCCCCTAAACAATAAATGCAGGCAAATTATAACTTACAAATTGCATAATTACATGTAATAAAAATTGAATTTGGTTTAAATTTCTTTGAACTGCAAGTTATTTAGGACTAAATTTAAATTCAATGTTTTATGTATAATATAATAGTATTTATTTTATAACCACAACGTAAATAGTTTTAAACACTATAAAAATATTTAATATCTAAACAAGTTTCTCATAAATCTATATATTAATAGTCGATAATGTCCGTCCGTCCGTCCGTCCGTCTGTAAATTGTCCCCGATTTTCCCTCCCCCTCCTCCGCCCCAACCCCGCTGTCAACCATTTTTTTATTCATACTAAATACATACTTTTTTCGTTTGTATATGGTCGCGATTCCGCCTTTTCGATGACGTCAAGAAAGACGGTCCTCCTCCCCCCCATCCTGCCCCGCTGTCGTCATTAATTCATTTCTTCATTTTTCTCTGACGTCATGAGTGAATTTTTGAAATCATGACATTTTTATTTTATTATGTGTAAAAACAATTAATTTTCAAAAAATATTCTCTCAAGCTGTGGGATTCGATACCATGCCCCAATTTTCATGCGCGACGTTCGGACGGCTTACACACTGATCTACGAATCCACTTGAGAAAAGCGATATAAAAACTTTATATAATTTAAATAATACAAAGCAAAAAAAAAGAACGCGTTTTAAGTGAACTAATAATGACATCTGTGGGTGAAATCTTGCACTAAACGATTTTGAATTCCAAGATTTCCACCTGCAGGGTTGTGAACGGCTATATAGGGCTGCTCAATTATATATAATAATTTAATTAACTATTTATTTATATATATACGAAAAATGGTTGTTAGCAAACTTAAACATTATTCCAAAAATTAAATAATTTACGAGGTCTATTTCTGCTAATAGGAAAAATAATTGTTAGCAAACTTAAACATTATTCCAAAAATTAAGTAATTTACAAGGACTATTTTTGCTACTATGAAAAATAATTGTTAGCAAACTTAAAAATTATACCAAAAATAAAATAATTAACGAAATTTCTGCTTCTAAGAAAAATGGTTGTTAGCAAACATAAACATTATTCCAAAAATTAAATAATTTACAAAATTTCTGCTATTACGAAAAATAGTTGTTAGCAAACTAGAACATTATTCCAAAAATAAATAATTTACAATTTAAATACTGCAGGGCAGGGCTGTCGATATACGCCCCGAGATATTTCTTTTACTATCAGAATTTCTGGATTATTCAATAAATAGGTTAGTAATTTATTTTTCACGCCAGTAACTTTTCTGACTACTTAAAAATGCAACAAAAATCTCTCCGTTGAGGTCAACGGGCTTACAGCTAGTTACAAATTATTTTTTCGTAAAAGTTCCATCATTGAATAGCCATTTAAAATAACTACACCAATGATGAATTTAGCAAGGTTATTTCTATTCTTAAGAAATAAATTCTTACAATAAAAATAATATTGGCCAACTCTCGCGGAAAATAATATTGTAAATTAAATTTAAGCTTTGACGACATTGTAATCTAACCTCAGTTTAATACTTTTATATGCGCCTTAGAGTTAAAAGTACACAGAAACTAAAAGATTAGTTTTTTTTTAAGTTTTTTTTAATAAGGTATGTAGGTATTTGGTTCAAACTATCATCCACATCTTATTTATGTCAGTGAAAAAAAAATATACACATATTTAAGACTATATAAATTTTTAACTAATCAATTTATCAATCCTTTATTTTTTATATTTCTGATGGATTTGGCGAAAACTTTGTAGAAGTAGATTTTTTATATGAAAATAAACTTAATAACTTTGTTATTCCTCTTGCTGCGTTACAAATTATAAAACGTGGTTTGCCTCCTTAAGAAAATCATCACTCAATAACATTTTAAGCCGTGCTATATTATGTCTGATGATGCTTCTTACAGAGACAAAACACGTGTCACAATTTCTAATACAGCAAGTGGAATAATAAAGTGTACTATAAATAGTTTATTTTAGTTGAAAGTCTTTAACAAGAACTAGTTAAACGCCATTGGGTGTACATCTCTTTTTCAGAGAGTGCGAATAAGTCACCCACTGTTTTCAAGTTAGTTACCAATCAGACGGGCTTGAGTTTAATTACCGATAAGGCCAATGTCAAAATTTTATTTTATTTTTTAAAATTTAGGGAATGAAAATTGAGACATAATATGTGGGTTCTGTTAAAGTCAATTCTCCTCTAGTTGATCTTGAGTGACTTACAAAAATTCTCAACGAACTATTTGTACCCGTAAGTGCGAAATTAGTTCAGAATACATGGACTACACGGCTGAAGATATATTCTTGCAGCTAACAATATAATTGACATTATAAAACTACATATCTAAAAATGATTATGCTTTTAAAAATCCCTTGATCAGACCAACAGATGGTTTAATGGTAGTAATTTTTTAAAAAAGTTGTTTGAATTTGGAAATCATCACAACAGTCAGAAGATATATAGATTGAAAATTCATATAGGCATATTTTTTATTACATGGCTAGAATTTCAATAGATTAAATGGTGTTCAGAATTAGATAAAATTTATTCAAATTTGGAAATCACTAACTTAACTTTAAGATGATCAAACGACCATATTAAAAGTATACATGTATACTTAAATGAATTAATAAACTAGTGCTCATGTTAGCATGAGTGTGTTATCAGGAGAGGAATCACGTAGCTGAGATGGTGATATGCAAATTGATAAAGAATAAGCAAGACGACATTCAGTACACGACCAAGATGGTATCGATATCATACAGCAAAGAGCTTTTTTGTGCGATTTAACACGAAAGTATAATATCGGGAAATATTGACTTATATTTGAATGTTTGTAATTGTTTAAATTGATAAAGATATGGTATTTGAATTATCTACCAATTAAAAGTGGTATATCATAATTTATTTTATGAGTTTTGTAATAAATATATTATTTTTTAATAAACTATATGTATACAGATAACAAGGTTATATACTAATTTTATAAATGAATCATAGAAATGTGATTATTGAAAAACAATATTTGAGAATTGAAATAGAAGATTCAATAAAAAATGCAAATGTTCAACTGGCTAGTCAAACTTATCTGTGTAAAACTGTAATAGAACCATGTGTATCCATTAATCTACATACGACAGTATTATGAAACAGTTGTGGCCAATTTTTTCAAAGGTCAAAAAATATTATTTTATATGGCAACATCCTGCTGTTTTGTAATTACTGAATTTAGGACCATTACATGATGTTAGTTAAGTACTATTTAACTGTACTAAATATGGCGAGCTTATGGTTTGCTTGGCACATTGAAAGGTTGGTAAATAATATTTGGGATTTTTGATTCCTACACTTACACATTACACTGTCCTATATATTCTTGGCATCGCACGTCTCGTTATTTTTCCTGTGACATCTTAAAATACGTTGATTTTAGTACATACAAAATGCGTAGTATTAATTTTATATTATTAGGTGTATATGATATTATGTTGATTGAGCTGGATTTAAATTGGCAGAATTTTATTATATGTAAGTTCACAAATAACAATTTATTTTGGTTATATAAATTTTTTGAAATATTCTTTTGACCTTCATATATGATAGAGACCATGACAAAATGTAGATTCTGTACTGTGTTCCACAAGATCTGTGAGAAACAGAATATGATTATAAATATTGAAGATACGTTATATATCTAAAATGAAATACAAATATGACCATGGTTGTAATGGTCCCAAGCACTAACTTTTAATTCGAATGCTACCATAAAAATATTTTGTTTCTTAAAATTATTTATTAACAACAAAACAATGACGAAGCGAATAATATTTGTCAACAAATAACGAGTGTTTTATAATGTATTTATTGAGTGTAATGTTTTCAGAAAGTGAAGTATAATTTTATTAAAAAAATAAATGGGTGAAAATTTTTGAAATCATACCATTCCAGCAGTCCACTTATTGGGCAAAAACATATAGCCGATAAAAATCGAGAAAGTTTACACGAAACGTCGTTTTCCGTAAATAAAATCCAACAATATATTTTATGAAATGTAAAAGTAGGCAACTCGCATTTTAAGTCATTTTTTCAGCAGTAAAAAATCCGTTGATATAAAGAAATGTATCGCTTAGCAAAAACAACAGCTTTAATAAGATGAAGAATGTTTTGTAATACGATCAAATGCTTCCGAATCTCCTGTTGCATTCTGTTTTTTTTTAATGTATTTTAACTATTATAATACCAAAAAATAAATTTGATATTGCAGTGTAGTCGTAAAAATATTTTGTTTTAAGTGTTGTTATTATATTGAAATATTCAAATCGTATTTGATAAACAATGGTTTAACGAAGTATCACCGGAATCTCAAAACTTTCTTCAGGTTTTTAAATTTGAAGTTAACACTTTTGACTTAAATATCAAACGAAATTGAAAATATTTTAGTTTAAATGTAGCTCTTGATCAAAACACACATTTTGCAATTTTTACATTTTTGAGTTAAGTATGCCAAATGAATCTAAATACATCAATAATGTACATATTCAAAAATAGCTGTGCTTAAAAAAAACTTTAAACAATAATTAATCCACTGCCAAAGATCACCATTGGTGTCGAGCTCATATTTTAAAATAAATAAAATGAGCCAATCGGCCATCTGTATTTTTTACAGTTTAATTATATGGATTTTTAAAAAAGTCTTAGTTTTCACTCGGCATAAATATGTATAAAAATAACCAAGGCTTTGGAGTCGTATAAAAAAAGACGAATCCGATTCCGAATTTTTTTTCAACCATTTCATTTTAACTTATATATATATGCATTTCATCAGATCATCTTTAGTCAGCCAAGCGTGCAATGTCAACACTATAAACTATTGTGATTTGAATACACATCATTATTTTATTTTTTAAATGGGTCTGAGTCGCTAGTCTTTCACGACTCCGACGTCAAATCCAACCCCGACTCCACAGCCCTGGTAATAACTATCCCTTTTTTTAAAATTACAAAAAGTGGCTCTTATGTTCTTGTTGCGATTTTTTCATAGCTCGATTTTCGTAGAATGTTAGTAATGATTCAAAGCTACTCAAATATTCTGAAATGAAAATAAACAATAATATATTTACAGAATTAAGTAAAAATAAATTATTGGATTGTAATATAAAAGATTATGGGTGAACACAGTGTTATGAAATATATTAATCATCGGGATTACCATCAATGAACCAGTAGTATTCACATGATAGAATACGTCAACTTTTATTAATGAAGCATTTATGGCAAGGCGTGCGCTGGTATAAATAGGATTACCGGCAGATCGCGACGGTAAGCATTTTTCCATACACATGCAAAATTTCTATGGGGTCGTTTTCGTCATGGGACATTTTAAATTAAAAAGTTTTATACCTGTTAAATGGTTAAATAACGTGATAGGTTTGCTTTTAATCTCAGCCAGCATGGCAGTTCAACTATAAGGTATGCATAGTTCACAAACAATTTTAAATTTTCGAGTTCACCACGAGATACAATAATGGGTTATATTCCTAAAATCATGTCTAAAAATAAAAAAAACTTGTTTTTCTATTTGATCTTATAAATCAAGGTGTCTTAAACCTATTATGCAACGGAACACTTGCAACAAATCTGGAAATGTTACCGAAACACAACTTATTTTTTAGGTCGGGTAATTCATAATAATAAAAATATGCTTGAAGAAATATGTTATTAAATTACTTTTTTTAAAGATGCAATAAAAAATGAGTGATTCAAAAACTTTATCTTGATATTTGACGTCCTAAACATCAGTGGAGATATGTCATCACTCGATTTTTAATATGAAGTACCATTCCCAAAATTTTGCGGAACATAATTCGGGAAGCCGTGTTTTAATCAATAAACTCACTGCCGATTATAATTTTTCGAATGGAGTAAATTTATAAATATTTGTGCAAAGACATAGATTTATTAATTTTTTCCTATCTTCTATTATTTGTTATATGTTCTCTAAATAATTCTATACACTATGCACAGATATAACGGTGGATTTAACTGATTTTACACAAAACCGTCTGAGTATAGTTATATACAAAGAATGAGCGATCGTTTCCATAATAATTATTCAAGCTTTCATAACGGCCGATCGTCGATGTTAGATTTATGGCACACGCCGTCAAATGTCAGCGGACATTCGTTATTGCACCTAACGATCAAATGCCGCAAATTCAATCCCGGCAAACGAGATTTATTGATTATTAGTAGTCTTGTCGAAATCGTATCGTGTTTAAAAACAAATCCATTCTGCAGGGCAGCTAAATACTCCTGAATGTTTCCTATAATAGATTATTGTAACAAAACATTCGAGAAATATTGCTTGAAACCACGTATTTGGAATGAAAAAAGATCCACATATTAATAAAATTATTGACAAAAAATTAACAAATGTGTCTAGCATTTTCAACCATCAAAATTAAATAGTAAAATGTCGATATTAAAAGAAGCTTTTGAACTGTAAAAGGTAAATAGTTGATACGAATCTCAAAAATCTTTGTTGAGAAATGATTTTTTTTATGAAGAGACAACTTATGTCAAATGCTACAGTAATAACAAACAAATTAACTGAATATTGTCGAAACTAAAATGCAAAATTTTATCAGATGTATAAAATACAATAATGTACGATTTTTGATATTAGTTAATGTTATAATAAGTAACTAAGTGATAGTTTTATATTAATTTATAGAGTAAAATTATTTACCAAAAATATCTTATAATGTAAGGTTGTCGATAAATACCAAAATTAGTGAATTTATAAAAAATAAATGCAATGTTCGATTATTTAGTCTACAGTAAAATATCGCCGGTTAATATGTTAAAACAATAAAAATTGACATTGTCAGCCGATTTTATTATATTGTAATGGAATATCAATGTAAAAAGAAAGCAACGATACAATAATTCAATTTATTCGTATATCATACAATACCGACGGTATAAAAAACAGGAATTAAAAGATAATAATAACATAATGTGAATGCACTTCATGCAGCTCGCATATCTTTATCTTTAGATTAAAGTAAAACGCCGTAAACAATGTCAATAAAAATGCTAAATAAAATCCCAGAATGCCGTGTGTCCGTAAAAGGGTTTTGCGAAATTTGATTTGGGTAATTTGTATGCCGTCACACGGTATATTGTCCATTGAATATAGATTATGAATAAAGCATAATGAGCAAGTAAACGGGAAAATGCAACCAGTAAGCAAAATAAGCCGATAATACGCCCTGTGAAAAGACACGATTCTCAATGCTTAGAAAAAAGACTGATAAATACGGCGTTTTCTTTGTTTAGTTAAAGGAGTTATATTATGTGCGAGAGAGAAATTAAATTGTTAGCTGATTACGAAATTGCATCAGAAAGTGAAATTATAGAAGTAAAATTTTGAGTGAAAATGCGTAATATCGTTTATGAAAATAATTGCGTTTCTTTATAAACAACTCATTGTTTAATTTGTCATCAGTGGAATACAACTTTTCAGTAGAGCCAAAAAACACTATTTATTATTTTGATACTTTACAAAGTAGATATTAATTGAAAACCTAATGTTCATATTTTATGATTTATTGTCTACTGTATGTTTATGTTGCTTATGGTGGTGCTTAAATTTGTTAGTATTATCTTAATAAAACATTATATGAAGACAAGTTTATATAGTCAACGTTAAATTTCACTGGTGATTTAGGAAGAAAAGATTGACACAATGTTTTTTTACTATCAAGTACTCGAGAATAAAAATAAAAAAATCAGCAAAAACAGAAAAAAACTTTTTTGCAGATAACATCGCTTGACTTTAAGCCCTCGATAATGTCCAGCGGTAAGTATGGTCAAACACGTTTGAATAATTGAAAAGTATTACATTTTATATATTATATAAAAATATAATATGAAAAACACATGCTCTCTAAATAATTCTAAGCTCATACAAGGAAAATTCGATAAGAATTTATTGTAAGCCACTCGAGGTAAATTGACATCACAAACACCCACGTCCTAGGTCTCAAATTTAAATTGAAAAATCAAAATTTGACACTGACCTTACCGGAAATCAAACCCAGACTCGCCTGGTCGGTAGAGTAAGCTCTAACCGACTAGACCACAGCCGGTGATGTTATAAATAAAAACAAAATTAATGTGTTATGTATATTGTTTTTATCTGCTAAAAAATAAACTATTCCTTCAACAGTTTATAACTGACTATGGGTGACTAAAAATTCCTCTAATTTGAATATAAAACTCTAATCCAATTTGATGAACGATAAAATATTTTGACTATTTTTTATTAAATAATCAGTTTAGGGTTTTAACTGTCGATAATTTGTGGAAATGCCAATAATGCAGTATAAACAGATTAAATGAGTGAAATCGGATCTGATCTTTATTTTTTTTTATTAAATTTTGAATATAAAACTATTTTTATAAATTAAGTAGTTAAGTATATTCACTGTAGTGTATTTTTATATTATATAAAGTGAAGGTTTTAAATCATTTTTTGTTCATAAGTTTCTAAGCAATATAATTCACAATAAGTAGTACGCGTTTATCATGAAACATTATTATGTATAATTTATATCGCCCCCCATTTTGAGAAAAACTGCTCCAGATTGCCCTGCAAAAATCCTCATTACGGAGAGAACGTGCGACGCTCAAACATTATGTAATACTGAAACATGCTGTAGTAATTCCGTGAGCCTTCATAATATATCTGCCGTTTTTAAAGAATGCATCAGCTTTTATATTTACATACGTATACAATTAATTAAACGGTCAACAATATTACACTTAACAATAAAAACATGGCAAATAGATGTTAGGTACAAATAATAAAAAAATAGCAATTTGTAATTTATGTGCTTTGTAACGTAACATAATTCTGATGATGGTATGATTTCGAGATAGATTTTAACTGTAACATAAACAATATCGTCCACACGCAAAATAGTTTGAACGTACATAAAAAAATGTATTGAACACATATATAAAACGATTAGATTCTGAATGATCACTATGCTTTACAAATTATCGCCTGTTAATAGCACTAGTAGTAAACTGAATAAAATAAAAATGTGCTAAAAATGTATAGACTGAGTGTACAATTTAACAACATGATATGGGAAAAAATCGACTACTTCTTTTAACCTTATGCGTTAGAAAAAAAAAATTGAAAATATTTTTATAAAAGTAAATCCAAACACACAATTAGGCGCTTAAAACACTTTTTTTATATTTCGGAATGTTTTGACCAACTAGTTTTGAGATTTTTTTTTAAAATATTTTTTTACGGTATAATGGGACTGTATTCAATTATTCGCGTAGAGAACGAATGGATTCACCCCGAGGCATGGGCGTAGTCGATCGTTCGATCTCTGATGCAACAAAACTCGCTCGCGATATACTATAACGACATATTAAATGCGAGACATCATTTAAACGTTTTTCTTATATAATAATCCTAGTAATTTGTATTTAATCCTGATACGCTGAAACTAATTGGAATCATTAAGTCAAGATATTTGTCAATGTTATCGGCGAGTATTAAAATTATATTTAAAAAAAGATGACGTCATTTAAAAAGTAAAATAATTACCAAAAAAAATATATTATCCCATGGGCGTTTCCTTGTTAATTATGGCCGTTTGGTCTCATTTGAAGGTCATTTAAATCCATCAAATATATGTACATAATTTAACGACATTCGATACGAATAATATTAGTTCTGTTTTAAATATGTAAATATTTTTTTATTTCAATTATACTGAAACTTACGTAATATCAGTTATCATGCAATAAAAGTTTTAATTTTCTTGTACTTGTAACAAGTAATAATATAAACAATGTCTTTCGCAAAACAACACACCTTATTCAGATAATGTAGAAGTATAATTATACTTTTAATCTTGACTAACGATTTCTAGTATTTTTAATGTATTTTTGTGAAACCAACATTTAATATTTAGAAAAAAAGTATTCCAAAAGATTCTAGTATATTTTATTCAATATTTCTTAAAATAAGATACGTAATTTTGCCTCTTATTCGACGATATGATTTAAATAAATCAACATTATATTACAGATTCAAAACTTAATGTCAAAAATGCTTCATTTGAGAAGTATTAAATATCGTTTATTGTGTACGGGATTACAGAATCTACTACACGCACATATTGTTTTATATAATGAAAGAACCATACAGATTATTTTATTATTATCTTTTTTGCTTATATGTTACGAACGAAGTACAGTTGCGTTGTCGCCATACTGGTAATGCCAGAACTAGATCGTAAATTTGAGCACACATTAGAGAGAACTCTAGCATTGCCGTCTATTGTAGAAAATATCCTTTGATTCAAAAGGTCTTATGTGAACATTTAAATTATTAAACTATTTACAATATATGATCAGACAAAACATTTAAATACACGTTATAATAAATTGAATATTAAATCACTTAATAAGCGCATGTCTGACATAACATAATGATAGTATAATTACATGATAACGTTTTGGATGACTATTCATTTAAAATGAATATAAAGAATTAATAATTTTTCATTTTCTAAGATAATTAAAAATAAACATTTTATGTAGAAGAACAACTAGGATCTAATCCTTAAAATGTAATCAAAATATAATGTACAAATTTACTGACAAAAAAGAATGACAATAAAAAAACACACATGATATTTTATTAGTGCATATTTCACCTTTCTTTAAATTAAATGTATATTGCACCATTGCAGCGGTTAGCATTGTTGCCTTCCGTGCCGAATCTCACGGGTTCGAGTCCCAGTACGAACAGCATTTTTTCGATGCATGATTTAATTTCTGTTCGAAGGCATGGGTGTTTGTGATGTCTAAAAACTCCCTACCACCCATCCGATCTTTTAATAACTGGGCGTAACGAGAGCGATCAGTTAACCACTAGTCTTTTCCTAGCCTTATCCTTCCATCTCTAGTACTCTCTTTGAAAAAGAGGTTGAGCGGTAACAAACAGTTCTCGCAGAAAAACTTCTAAAGATATTACTTTTATTAGGACACCATTTGCTTCACATTGGGAGAGGGAATGGATAAAAAAAATGTTTGTAAAGAAAATACAGTTTTTTCTGAAAAAAACTTCAAAGATATTCATCTTATTTCTGTTATTTTACCTTTCCTGGTAAAAATACAATTGTTTTAATTTTGAATATGAAGTTAAGCTCTAATGTATTTAATCTAGCAGATTTACAATATTATACCTTTTATTGATTTTTTAAAAAGAAAATACAAGTCTTAAAAATGGTTCTTAAGCTTTTTTGAGATGGTGAAGTAACCATATAATGCGATCGAAGGTTCTACGCGATGTTACGAAATGCGCAGATAAGACTTGCCGGCCATGTCTCACATGTTGGATAGATAACAGAAATATGCGAGTCACTGTCCGTTTGCTGGAGAAAATCGTTCAGCATAACAACAAACAAGTATCTTGCGATAGCATACTTTGTGATGACATACATTAGTTGCGAAGAAATAGATATCAATATATTTATTACCTTGGTTTCTATTCAATGTCTGAAGAGAAGATTGTTAAAAGACCGAAGTTACTTGCGCCTTAAGTCTCAAAATGATTAAGCTTAGTACCTAATTGGCTTGCATATGTCGGGTATAAAATAGATATTTTCCATTTTATTATGATTCAATGCGCTAAGGCTGTATAGAGTTTACTGACTCAATTAGTCATGTAATTCAATTATTATTATTTGTTAATAATACACTAATGAATGATATTATTGAATGTTAAGGATATTAATTATTTATTTGAAAGTTGAACTACTCATATTTCAAAAGAACAATACAATTATTTATAATGAACACAAAAATACATTGTTTTTTTTTCACATTTTTACAAAGAATCGCTAAAATCTTAGTTCACGACATGTGAACGCTATTGTAAAAAGGCTATCGTCTTTGTTCTTTTCGCGATCAAATATTCGAATGCCAAAATATCTGTAAGCTTAGTCTTTTTATTTTGACTCTTAAAGTAAAAGAATGAGTGACTGATTAACAACTAGATATAGTACATTAAATTGAAATGGTTCAAAAGTACCTAAATTAAAACACTTCAAATTATTTTTGATCCAAGATCTTCCAAATTTTTAAGCAATTAGCCAATGTGTTTTAATTTAAAACGAAAAAATATCTATTATTAATACATACTATTTTAGGAGCTTTAATATAAACAATTGTTATTTATGGTGATAACTGTTAATACTTGGAGGAAATACCTTATATTTACAAGAATGAAAAACATTTTTTGTAATTATTTTACATTTACAGACAGTGGTCAGGAGCGGTTTCGCTCATTGCGAACAAATCAAAAAAAAATGTCCAGTAATATTCTATTTGAAATCGATTGATAAGAAGTAAGTGTAAATATTAATCGAGAAACTAATAAAAACTGTTAGAACAAAAGGTAATAAATTATTTCTTTTGTCATAAGTTATACACAACAAAATATTTAAAAAATCTTAATGAGTACTCATTTACGGTAGATATAATCTAAAATCAAAGTTATGGTGGTAATAAAAATTTAGCAAACATTTCATGCGTATAAAAACTACCGGCTTGATTATTAAAACAATATTTTATTGAAAATCACATTTACGCAGGATGTTTAATATATTATAAAATGTAAGTAATTTATACAGAGAATTAATTGGTTTCTGTTGAAAAAGAGCGGTTTTATTTATCTCTCTAGGTCAAAGCCAGTCCAGTAGTGAAATATTTAGAGCATTCTCCCGAAAAGTGGAATACGCGTATGTGATTTGTACCGAAATTTAATCAAACTGGTTTTTTCAACAATAGGTACCTACTTGTTGGGCCGTGTCGAATCTCAAAATTATTTAGTGTTCTCAGATAACAAGGTAAAGGCGATAGAATTCGCATTGTATCACGATTTGCTTTTATTATGTTCATTTAATATTCCTAACACGCAATTTAGCTCCGCCAAAATATTCATATTCAATCATATAATATCATAACACTACTAAATACGTATTTTTACTCGTAGACTTAAATTTTATCTTTTCGTGGTTTTTAAATTGTGAAATGCTTATATCATAGTCTTATGATTATATCTTTTGATTTGATAATTTTTCCAAAACAGTTTATCGAGAGCCTGAAATTGCTACAAAAAATCCAAATAATCTGTATTTTAATTAAAATAATATATACGATTTTTCTGATTTGTTCTTTGGATGTATTATTTCAAGATATCATACGTCCAAAATAAAATAATTTGGCGTATATTTGTTTATATCAGGAATGGTCGAAAGTATTTTTGGTCGATCGCGCACCAATTAAATGGGTTTTTATTATCGTCTCATGATATAATTGTACTCCTTTATTATACCGCAATAAATTTGAGAAAAATTCCATTTTAAAAAACATTAGAAATACATAGTTCGTAAACACAAGACATAAGTAGGCTAAATTAAGTTTTAAATATCTTTTTAAAAATAATATTCAGAAGAAAAATTTAAAAATGATTTTATTTGTAGATTTGCGTTACCATGTCGTACACGTCTCGTCTATAAAGAAGAAAATCTGTTGTTAAAAATCGAATGGCTTAAAATAAAGATTGTCTACAAATTTTTTGGTTAAAAACGTATAACATTGTACAAAGATGGAATGCTTTTGGATATTTGTTTCAAATGTGCGTGAAGTTTTTTTCATACCGGAGCCAGAAAATTTTTGGATGAGAGAGACAAATTATCAACACGAAATATTGAAAAATAATCATATTTCACTAACAAAAATATAAAAATAACCTACAGCAAAGCTATAATTTTGCGGCTGTTAACCAATGATGCCACACACGGACTAAGGCATTATTAATAATTCTCAGTGCGTAAATAATGACCGTTCGGACTGTTGAGATTTCTCAAGATCACCGATCGAGTAATACAGACGTTACGCTGGTCATAGGCTGCATCCACTTTGCTGACAAGAGCTTGTTGTTCTTCCCCATAAGGGAGATGGTGCCTACCAGAACCAAGTGCACACCCATTGTTAGAGGCACGAGATGAATTATTTATTGCGCAAGGATACCAGCCTGATGCATTGCATCCGAGATAGTTAAATGACGTTATGCGTCTTTGGGTGATTTCTATTAACATTGGCATGTTCACATTATTTTTTCGCATTATGCGAATGCAATCCAAATCGGTCTACCGTGTGAACTGCATTACTTTTTCATACAAACTTTCGCACACACCGATCATATATAAGAAAATTCAATGAGTGGCATAGTTTCTCACACTTATTAAATAAAGTAAATTATGATACATTGCAAAATTGCCGCTAATGGTGATGTTTTGTGTATTTTATCACTGGTATTATGTAATATCATACAATACTATTGTAAATGATACCGAAAACTAATCTATGGATGAGAATTAATGCAGGGTGACCATTAACGCAATAAATTTTCTTATGCCCGGTATAAGTTAACATCACTTTTAGGGTGTTCACTGCCAATACTTGGTGGAAAGGCATTATATTGATAAAAACAGAATATTCCTTTGTAATTTATTTCACTTTATTTAAAAATTCAGGACCGGTTTCGCTCACTGCGAGCATTGTCATGACAACGAGAGACTTGGTATTAAAACTCATAATATATTTTATTAAGATAAGTATGGCAGAAAATTATAAATGTATCATTTCACATATCAAAAAATGGTACTAAAATTTACTGAAAATATTGTTAAACCCACTGCCAAATGTCGAAGTTCCCAATTTTAAATAAAATATGCTATAACCAATCGGTGATCAGTATTTTTCGTGGTGTAATAGTATACTTTGCATCTTAGGAAATTGTTACTTTTCATTTACAATTAATTATATATAGTAATTTATATATATTTTTATAATTACAAAAAAGATTTTGAATATTTTTTTAACTCGATTTTTGGAGAATATTAGTGATGATTTATATATAATGCCTTTCCATGAAGACAGTTGACAGTTAACATATTAAAATTAGCGATGAATATTGATATCGACCAGCTTACCCACTTTTAAAGATCTGTGGGAATTAAATTATTTAGTCTGAAAAATCGAGCGATACGTCCGCTGTTCACACATCTTCCAACAATTGTATTCGTGGCACACTTTCATGTAGTGCCAATAAGTATATCAGCCACTAAATATACCATTTCACTCACCATGGTCAATCACTGGTGAGCGACGACTGCAAGGTCTGTCTGTATCGCAATAAGGCACTTCAAGAATTCACCTTGTTTGTATATTTTTCTAGAAAATAAGCAAACTCGTTCAGTTTCACGATATTATCAAAACATATAAACGACAACAATAGAAAGCGTAAACTTGTGATGGTTTTTACAAGATGGGCATAGCGATTTTTCCAGTAGCTACATATTCTCAAAACAAATTCTAAGTAGATTTGATTTCAACTTCTACCGGGTAAAAATACAAATTTGATGTTTGTTCTTGGATTTGGGTTATACCTATCAAGCATCCTCTATCGGTGATTAACTGTACAGATTAAATATGTCGACAACAGTAAAATACTGAATGAACGAATCATTGAACTCAATAGGTATCTTCAGATTAGGAGACAGATTCTTTTTTCCGTACATTGAAATGCAGCATTGCATGCGAAATTGTCCTTTTTTCATTAGCTAAATATTCCCTAAAACAAATTCACTCGCAGAATTTATTTAAACTTCTACCATGTAAATCTATAAATTCGATATTTGTGTTTGGATTAAGATTACACCTTTCAAGTTTCCTCTATTGGTGGTTCATGAAAAAAAAATTAGAATCTATTCTTATTTTATATTTTGTTGGCATCACTTTTTATAAAATTTATTTCTAATAATTTTAAGCGTCCATTTGACTTAGAGTGTACAGTAAAAAAAAGACGATATACATACATTTCTCGGTTGAACTTTTTTCTCGACCTCAACTTTCCGTCCGAAAAGAAATATTAATATTTGATTTTGTCAATGTTATGTATATTTATTTATATATAGTAAGTTAAGTAATAATTTACTCTATACAAAGCAAAAAAAGGACTTAAAAAATCAAAATAATTTCTGGGCCAACTTCAAACACCAGAAAAATAATGTAAAAAATACCTAATTATAATAATTTTGTAAAACACTCGTCGCGATGCTAACAAATCAACGTCAAACCGCTTAAAAATAATAGTCAATCAGAGGAAGTGATCTAATAAATACTTACGTAATATATTGTAGCATAATTTTAAATGAAGCAAAAAATAGATAAACGAGGCAGTGTTGATGAATAACTATAACATCTGCATAATCGTTCGCAATCGTCCTTGACAGAACTTTCACATACTTGTGGTCATTTAATTTTTTTTCATAGTAACCGACGGCCTTGAATTCGCGATGTATATCATTAATATCCAAACAGAGTAAGAAAAAAACAAAGATAAAAACTAAACTCACCAACGAAATGCGACCACTATCGTGTTATCTTATTGCTGGGTAGGTAGAAAAAAGCATATAATTGCAGTCAACAAGTTGTGTATGAACTGTGAATAATCGATAATTTAAAATGTATAATATAAGGTTTTAAAATATTGTTAAAACACCACCACTAGACTGATGTGGCGGCATCTGGGATACAAATTAACACTTGTAAATAAAAAAATACGTTTTACAAGATGTCATTTTTTATTTCACTCTCAAACAATTCTGAAAGTGGGATGTAAAGATAGTCCTCTTATTCTCACTTGTCTATCGATATATTCGTGGGGGTAAAAGACTGACTTCAACGTTCTCGCTAAATAAACAGAAAGTTGAAATACTTTACCGATATATGTATATAATACATTTTCTCTATGTTAAAAGTTGACATAATTTTGGTGAATTATGAAATGATAGAATGCTTGTTATAACATTAATCCAAATAATATATTATTAGGTATTTTTGTCATCTTATAAAACCGTTTTGTATATTTGGTTATTTGACAAATGAATTCTTGAAAATGACGGTGAACAACGCAGTGTATTTATTAAAATATATGTAAAGCTATCGGAAATAAAACAAACATTTTCTTCAAGACACTGTGTCTTGGACAATTTTCTTCAATACTACCCACCTTTGTAAAAAGCTTAGAATTCCATGTAATAATCATTTGGATTACCTTTTAACGATAATCATATGTAATTTTAAAAAATACAAAAATTGTAATTGTTTATGTGATTTATTTTCCAATTCGTTGAAAGTTGTTCAAATATTTTATTTATTAAAAATTATCAAGATTGTCTAATACCTCTTTTCTTGGTGATACTACATTGTATTCTTATATATACACAATACAACTATTTACCAATCGACAGTTTAAGTTTATCTGTGCAATTGATTGACTAAATATGTTGAAAGGCAAACTCTGGGTCATAAGTGACAAAAGGTATGAAAAAGTAAAAGAAATAAACGATCCATATTTCATAATATTAACAATAGATCTCTATTATGAATCAATATACATTTATAATCTTAAAAATCGAACAATTTTTTCAATGCTTCAAACGATAATGGTGAGATATTAAAATAGCAACTTTCCACAACATAATAAGTGTATGAAACCTGAAATAAGTATTTTTTTCTGGGAACTAGTTCTCGGGGCAAAGTAAAGAATACGTTGGTACAGTACGCCATTTCCGTCATATTAAAGTATGATCGAACATCAGTATAATGAAACGGTGCATTCCGCGGACATTAATTTCTCCATGAAGGCTTTCATAAATGGCTTTATGCCGGTCATTAATATGACGTTTACATGGAAGCTCGCGGGGAAAGCCCGCTCTGTACTCTTCCAAGGGACTTGTCAGTGGAACGCTTTGCATACAAAGAGATATAAATCTCTGTCGGGCGAGTGACGGCGACCGCCCCAAAACAGATACCACTTTTCTTTCAGCATTTTACGAAGAGATGGGAAAGGAAGCCATGTGCAATTAGCATGCACGCCATCAGTAGCTACTTAATAAATTGACATTTAACCTATTTTATGCTGGATGTTGTCAGTGTGATTGCAATATTTGTTTGTGGGAAACTGCTACGTTTTGGTTCGTTGTATGTGCAATGTGCTTAAAGATATAACGTCAGAAAATGTGAAGATCACAGTACAAATAGTCGTATCATGCGAAAACAAAAATCTGTGACTACATATAAAAGCATCAGTCTTAATTATGTTTATTTTCTTACCACCAACTCTGAGAGCCATTGATTCGAGTAACCCTTCTATAACGCAAATATATTTTAATAAAAAAACGATTTTACTTTTACTTAAGATGCTGGGAAAATCCTAAAATTGTATTATTGTGAAAGTGTTTTTACTTGCTCAGCTACTTTAAGAGCTTTTATTTAATTATAAGAATCCACGTAGGGGTTGTGTTTTATAATCGAATGAAACTTATAGGATGTATGGACATAGTCATGTATACGTTCAAATACTTTTTATTGTGAATCGATAAAAAAAATTGGGACTTAATCACATTTATTTCACTGTTTAAATTATAACTTTTGCGGTTAATTATTTTTTCTATTATATCAACAGCATTATCAATCATCTTATTGACGTCCAAAAATTCAGTTACATTTATCCATGTCTGGTCTGGTTGTTTTCAATTTTAATTATTTTTATAGTATTAAGTAAATTTTTAATACACGTAGATTTTTTAGGATAATATAAAAATTAAATCAAACATCGACAATATATTAAAGTGAAAAGCGAAGTTTTCCAGTAAAATTAATTAAATTCACGCTCACAATTCTGGAAACGAATTGTGAGAAATATATTCACACTTCAGTGGGACGGTCAAAATACAAACATTTAAATTTGATAACATTGTTATAAAAGTGTTACATTTTTTACACAACGAGTGGAATAGCAAAGTTATCATATGTAATTTTATATAAAAATTTACTTCCACAAAGTTACCGCTGAATCCATAGAAGATATTAATGCATTTTTTGTTTGATTTCAGCCTTGGTCAAATATGCGGGCCAGAACAGGATTGTTGCGTAACTAAAAATCCTACATTTGGTGAAATTCGATTTATCAAACAATGTATCTAGAATATAAGACTTAATGTTTTTTAAAACTATAATAAATAATGTAAGATAAAGATTATGATTTTATGCAAATTTATGATAACAAGCCTAAAGATTAATATGATTTATAGAGTAACGCTTCTGTCAAAAGAAAAAAACGATTTTTATAACCTTGAATGAAAAAGGTATACTCTGGATAGTAACTAAAAAAATCTCTAATTTGACTACCATATCTAATGTGATTTATATGCGTGTAAAGATAAGAATTGTTTTATAAAACCAATACTTATTTTTTTGATGCATTAAATAGGAATTAAAATATTTCGAATGTTGTATTTTGCTGTCAACATTTATGAAATATATATAATTATAATTTTATTTAGTGATTATTCAAAGGCATATTAAAAACAGAATTTTATTAAAACTGTGTAATCAGTTATTATTTCTTTATTACTTTGTAAATAAAACATAAATCACAAAGTTATAGTATTAGAGATAAAGTAAAAAAAAAATATATATAATCTATGTTCCACATGTGTACTTACAGGACCGGTTCAAGTCAACCAGTATTTTTTTTATAAAACAGCGAGTCTAATTAAAAAGTTATATAAAACAAATGAATAGAGAATAATGATCAGTGTGCATAGTCAATTTAAAATAATTAAAACAGACATTTTTTAAAGCTATTTAAAATAATAATATTAACAAAACAAATGTAAAGTATTCAATATACTTTATATTAGACACGAGAAAGTAACATAATGCAAATTATATTTGATTTTCATTGTTATAAATATGTATTGTTAAAATAATAATCGTCGATTATTTTAAAGTTTGTTAAACTTACAACAAACAAGCTGACACAAAAAAATAGAATCTTAAATAGTTTAAATTGATTTAAAAAAAAATATATTTAAAATAAATTAATAGTTTAAGGACGCGTTGCCCAACAATACATATGAAATCAATAATCATCGTATCTTTTATATTAATAACTTTGAATTTTAATAAAGTGTCACAATGAATGATAAGTTAGACGGGTAATTAAAAAATAATATTGTCAGTAAGAAGGAAAAGGTTTTTTATTATATTCTATCATCGCTTTTCACCAGGTGGAAAAAAATAAACGTTTGAATGTTGAAGACAAATTTATTCAGTATTTATTCTAAGAATGATTCAAATTGCTGTAGTAATTCAATAGTATATGAGCGGTAAAGTAAAACGAGAGAATTAAGGAAACTGTATATGTGAATTACAATATTAGATCTAAATTGATACGAAACTGCAGTATTATCGACGTTTAATGTATCAAGCTGGCGTAGCATGATAGACGATTGTGTAAGAGATCGCATGACATGTAGAAAATCAGATGTAAATATTTTAGCACACGAGATGGTAGCAAACTAAGTGCACGAAGATGTTAATAAATGTGTGTTGGTCGAGTGATGGACAGGCGGTGCCTGATGGATACGGAGAACAACCGACAGAATGGGATTAGAATTCCAGCGATTGCTTCAAAATCAAATGGTCACTACAATTATTGTGCGATCATTGATATTGAATGACAAAACGGAAAGGTTTTAGTAAATCATGGAATTATGTCAAATATTGATTTCATTGAGAAAACAAGCAAGTTTTATTTTGTATGGACTAGTTAACATACAACAGATTTAAATTTATTGTATAGTAAGTAACCTTTGTCTACAGGAGATATGTGCAATAATGGCACTTTTTGCATGAGCGAATGCAAAATAGTGGTTTAATGGCGATTCATATTCAAATACAACATCTATATATATATTTATAAATATAATATATAAAATCTGAATCTATAACTATAATGCTTTTGTTTTACTGTCTCATGTTTTATCATATCAATATGATAAAAACCTATCTATGCACACGAGATATGTAGAATGGAACATGTTATTATTTTATTTATGAACAATCAATCTCATTATGCATTCTATTAATTTTCCCATATGTGCATTAAAGAACTTTATATTTTTTTTATATTTATTAAACAAACCAAAAATAAAAACATTTTTTTTAAAATAAAATTGTCAATCCTGGCACAAAAATACGAATGGCGATAGGGCTATGTATGGTGTTGTGTAGGCCCTAAAGTTTTTATCGATTTTATAAAAACACATTATACTGTCATTGATTTGTAAAACTTAACTAATCATGAACAAAATATACTATATGTATTAAATGTCGCCTGAGTGGTCGAGTGGTCAACATCGTTGGTTACCACTACGGAGGGCACGGGTTCGGATCCCAGTACGGGCAGTTTAATAAATTGATTTTTTAATCGATTTATGAATTTCTGTTCAAAGGCATGGATGTATGTGATGTCTTGAATTCCCTCCTCCCACCCATCCTATCCTATGAACGGGACGTATCGAAAGCGATTAGCTAACCACTAGTCCGGTCCTAGCCCTGTCGTTCTCTTCCTACTCTCTTTGGAAAAAGAGAGGTTGAGCAACTGAGTAACAAGCAGTTCTCGTAGAAACACTTATGTTGAGATAAAATCCATTAGGAGTCCATATGCTTCACATTGGGAGCGGACATGGTAAAAAATAAATAAAAAAAATCAACTAAACTCGAAAATATTCAGATATATTTGATTATTTTACATTGTAGTCAATTGAGTAAGACTCGTATTTAACTGGTCTGAATTTTAAAACAGTTTCGGTAATAATTTTTATCACATTGGTCTAAATTAATATTACATTGGTCAGAATAAATAATTAATGGTCAGAATTTATATAAAATAGTCATAATTTAAATGAAATTTAAAAAAACTAACTTAACTAAGACAAAATGGTTATAAAATCTGACCGTATAGTATTTATATTTTGACCGTTCATATTTGTATTCTGACCAAAAATTAAATTTTATTCAGACCGAAAGTTAATTTGAATTCTGACCAAAAATTGATTTAAACACTGACCAATCATTTTGTTCCCATTGAGTAATATGAAATATTATGCAGTTAGTATTAATACCAATAAACTAAAAGTTTTATCCAATACACACATATTTTTGTTGCATTTATTTCTTAACTTCATCCCTGTTTGATAATAATTTGCATGCACATCGGTCAAACCACCCCTACTATTTTCTGTCTCTATGCGTTCAGCAGGTTTTTCGTTCGTCGTGGAGGTCCAACCTGGTCTGCAACAGACTTATGACCACTTGTCCGGCTAATCTAGTCCGCTGGAAGCATTCATCTTCAGAATCTCCCATCATCAATAGTTCGGCTTACAGTAATTTGTCTCTGAAGAATATATCAATTAACATGACACATATTTTTTAATCTGTATTAAAGTTCAGGTTTGAAGAAATAAATTAAGTTATTTTATATTAAATAAACGTTTTGATTTTTATTTGCATTTTTTTATCAATAAAATATCATTAATCTACCGTCGAAAGAAATAATAAAATAATTGTCTTTGCTAATTGGAAGGTAATTTATTTTTAATCAAAGTCTGCTCCCAATTTTTTGCGATAACTTTGATACTCAGTTGCTCTGTCTCTCTTTTTCGAATAGACAAAAAAAGCTAGGACAGGACTATTGGTCAACCAATCCCTCTAGCTACGTCCAGTTATTTTAAGATTGAAAAGGTGGGAGGAGATTTAAACATCACAATAACCTATGAGAAATCAATTTAAAAAATGATGTTCATACTGGGATTTGACCGCGTGAGATCTGTAACGGAAGCACATTCGACGCTTATACCGGGAGCTAATACCTTGAATTAGCAAGATTTTGCATATTTTTTTATTATTCTAGCAATTAAAAGCTATAGTATTTCTTATCCTAGTAAAAAATAACGACTTTTTGTTTTAATTATTTTGGCTATATATTAAAATTTAAAAAATCGTTCATCTATCGTATTTTCAGCTTAGCAGATACGCAATCTTTATAATACACTGTATGGATGATGGATTGTGCAGTTTCTACTGTAGTGATGTTGTGATATTCATGAAAAACTTGAACCAGTTATTTCCATGAAAAATTCTATTGCTATATTACCGACTATACCAACATTTGAAAGAAGAGACGAATGCTGCGTGTAACTTTATCAAATACATCTACATACTTATCGATATTTTCTATTCTTTAATTTGCATAAAAACTTCATACATATTATATAATATTATAAAGCCGAGAAAATACAATACGGCGGATAAATTAACATAAAATAACTTCCACTATATTTACAATAATACTTATATACGCTGCTAAGTAATAAGATCAAATTTATATATATCTCCACAACGTGAGTCAAAATATCAGTTAAATGAACCAAAATCCATTGATAATTCATTCTGAAGATGGAATGATGACGACAAAACAACTAACAAACCTTTGTACTATATCTTGAAAAAATTAATAATTTGCTATTTTCTATATAATCTTTTTTTAATTCATGTCGGATCCCAATGTATGGCATATGGCCTCCTAATGGAGTTCTCGTAGAAAAAAAATCGTTAAGATAGTTTCATTTATAGGTTATATGCTCTACATTGGGAGCAGACATGGATAAACAAAACATGACTTAAGATTCCCTCTTTGTCTCTCATTGGAAAGTTAGTGTGTATAAAATATTGATAAAAATTCATCATGAATCATTTTTTGTTGATGATTCAATTATAAACACATGAAATAAAAAATGAAGTCATTTTCTTAGTCTTATAATAATACATTGCAGTATGTATTACGTTATTGCGTTGCGTTTCTGAGCATGTTGATAAACTGTAGAAGCTGTTAACTGTAAGTAGATCAATAGGCGTATCTACTGTAGCTATATATAATATTTCCGCTATAATTATTATCAATTATTGTGTAACACGCAAGTGACGTACTACAATTATTTAAGAGAAGTTATTCAATTTTACTGGAAATATTTGAAATGCCGTGAAAAGGAGAAGATTACTAAAAAAATGTATATTCATGTACGCTCCTAATAGTAAACACATGGCCTCCTAATTGAAGTATTTCAGAAGAAATTTTTCTACGATAAATGCTTGTTACTCATTTGCTCAATCTTTCTTTTATTCGAAGAGAGTAAGGATAGAAAGGATAGGCATAGGACAGTACTAAAATGGTGGGGGGAGTGGAATTTTCAGACATCACAAACATCTATGCCTTCTAATATAAATCGATATACTAAGGTATCTTGACAAAAGTTTTATCTACGAAAACTGCTTGTTACACAATTGCACAACCTCTTTATTTTCGAAGAGAGTAGAAATAGAAAAGATAGGACTAATACAATACTAGAACGGAGGAGGTAGAGGGAAATTTTCAGACATTACAAACATCAATTCCTTCAAACAGAAATCGTTTTTTAAAAAATGCTGTTCATACTGAGATTTGAACCCGTGAGGTCCAGCTTGGAAGCCAACGACATCGACCATTGTGCCATGGACCCGACAAATAATTTAATATAGTTTATCAAAATTAAAATATTTTTTTTTTCCGTAAAATCAATATCCAGTATAATTTGGTCACGAATTATTTGAAGAAGACAGCAAGCATCAACAAAATAAAACAGTACGTGTCATATTATATTTCAGTGCCACCTGTTGTATTCGCTTTATACGGTACGAAGAGATAGAGAGAAATACATATTTTGCGTGTTAAAAATGATCATTTTTATTATATTATGATAAAATGCCAATTGATTAAACGTTAAGAATAAATATGCACCTACAAACAGAAAAAAAACATAGATTTTTTGTATTCAAGAAATACGAAAAAATGATACGCACGCAGTTCTCGTCATCAATGCTTTATTAGGTAACGTGGTAAATAGAAACAGTATTACAATCTGTAAAGAAATTTTTTGTACGAAGATTCGAAGTGTCGATCAACGGTAAAGATTCTCACGATTTCGTATGTGAACAAATTTCATTATTTGTTCGCATTTAGCGACTTTTCAATAGTAGCGTTCTGTTGCAGGTTAAGAGTTGATGGCCACGAGTCCAGCCTTGCTTTACGGCGGTGAACTGTTTCGGCTCACCGGATTTGGCAGATGATTGACTCAAAAAGGACCAATAAAATTGTCCGTCCGGCGGTAACGAGACGACTCCTGCACTCTTTCGGAAATGCCACGCCGTAAATGGGAGAGTCATCTGAATAACCTCTTACGTGATTATGCGGTGAGTCTTCGAATTTACTTTGTACAAAAAACAATAGTAGATATGTTTAACAATAGGTGCAAATGAATGGTATATATTATTTTTATGTAGATATTAAATAAATAAATTGAAGATATCATTGCGTACGATTACGCAAATGCATGTTTTGATCATTATAAAATAGTAGGGCAAAACATACAATTATTGGCCACTTATGGATTATTTCATCTTTGTTCATGTATTGTCATAGCATTAAAAAGGTGGAATAAAAAAACTTGATGTGATAAATTGTCAATTTGTTTAATAATGCTAATATATATTTAATAATAATAACATCTAAAAATTATCTTTTACATTATTAAAAAAAAAACAAAAAAGGCAGAAATCTACAATTGTTGGCCACTTCAAAAATACATAAAAACATTATTTCAAAATAGAATAATGACTAATTGTGTAATGTTATAATCACACATTGATATATATGTGTAGTCAAGTTCTTACTGCAATTTGAACGTTATTTTAGTAGACATATGACACTTAAACGATATGCATAGAATTCATTGTGTCCAGTGAGAAAAGCATACTTTTTAATTAAAGCTGGATGAAAATTAATTTTAAAATAAAAAATATTTGATAAAGAATAGAGAAATACTTCGTTATTAAGATTTTATGCTCCATGTTAATCATCATCATCATTATGTTGAATTAATAAATAATTATGGTAATGAATCGTAATAATCAATGAATCAAATAAGTCCTATAGAAATACAAATATGATCAATAATGTCGATAAACAATTTTTTAAGTAAGAATATTGGATACAGTTTATAATATAGACCAGGCTGGACAATAGTAGAAAATATACTTATTTTTGGAATCAGTTATTGGTCACCATCATAATAACATCTTAAAAAATATATTTTCAATGCATTTAGGATAATTGTTATTAATACACTAACGACGGACACGCTTATTCAATAATCATGTCCTGACAAACGTTTTAACTTTTTAGTTGCCGTAGATAATCAATAGTAATTACCTAGCATGCCGGCTATTATTTGAATCTATTAATTTAATTAGTTATTGACGAGATAACTCGTCTTTACTTGTTGAGCACGAAAAAAATTACGAGATATCTCGTCTGTGGCAGCCATCGAGTTGAACACCTTTGAACAGGAGTGAATTCCTTGTGATATTTAAAAGAAATCACACTTATTTCACGATAACGCTCTCACTGTCGAATGAAATGTGGTTGTAAGGCTGCTTAGTAATGCCATATATAACAATTTTGTGTTTTTTGTTATGAAAGAACAGTTTTTTTAATAAGTTAGCACGTAAGAAAGTTGATGTCATATCTTATAAGACTAGATTTTATCTGCATGTGGCCAATAATTGAGTATGGCCAATAATAGTAAGTTTTACCATACTTGGGTTAAAGTGTGTGTCGACAATTTGAGCATTGTGTATTTTGTATGTGATGATTATATTTTAACAGTTTGATTGTCTTATAGAATCCATTAAGCTCGACTTAATAGGATATTTTGATACTATTCTTCATTTTTCGGATCCGTACTCGAGTGGTTAACGTCGTTTGCTCTGGTTATAGAACTTACTGGTTCAAATCCCATTAGAGACAATTTTTTAAATTGATTTATCTTTTTGTGATGTCAAGAATTTCTTTCCAGCGCCTGATTATAAAATTGGAGCAGAGTGATAAACTAGCTACTACTCTTGTCATATAGGGTCTTATCGTTCTATCCGTATTCTCTTCGAAATAGAAAAGTTGACCAACTGAATAGCAAGGAGTTCTCGTAGAAAAAAAAATTGTTGCGATAAACTCCATCAGTAGTTTGAATGGTCCACACTTGGGCTATCATGGTAAAAAAACCTTCACTCTATCAAAACAGAATAACTTCAGTTAATACGGTATTAAGTATTTAGTTCTACAAATTGACTTAACAAAACTTAATGACATTTATTGACTAATCGATTTTGTATTCATTAAAGAAGATGTACTAAGTAAAACATCACGAGATAGTTTTTCGTAGCTTTACAAATAAAAGAAAATTGGTTTTAAAGTGAATGTGATTGTGATTGTATTTATACCATCTCTTTAAATAAATAATACAAATAGCTTATAAAACTCGAGTAACTTTCGATTAAAATGTGTGTCATAACAAGATTCACTGTTTTGAAACCGAGATAAGCCGTTGTTAAACGGTTCCCGTGGAAAGACACCATCGTGCGTGCATTGTCCATTCAAAAAACGGTCAAGATTTCGGCAATTTTTCTATGGAAATCGCTTTGCGCGTTGCGACGTAGCTGCCAGTCGGAAGGTTATAGAGGAAGTCTTGTTACAATTGAACGAAAAAGAGAGCAATCTTATTAACTTAAATATAAAAATATGATAATACTATAACAGCAGTTAGTAGTCGTGTGAATTCGTTCTGTACGGGCAAAACAGACAAAATGACTCATTAAAAGAATAGCTGCAAATATTGTTTTATTTGAATTGAATATTCACATAAAACTATTCTAAATATTATTCTTAGAGAAAGATTTTCTTAAACACGGTTCACGGAAGTGTTTTATTTATAAATAATAATGTGTATATGCCTATAGTCGAATGAAAATAAAAAAGAAGCTAATGTTAAAATTTAAGATTTCGACTGAAGGTGTTTGGTGGAATTTCAATATTAAATTTGAATCGTTCAAATTATGTACACTCCCACAGATTTTGTCTGTGCACCCACCTGTGCTCCCACAAAATCTGTGGGAGTGTACATAATTTGAACGATTCAAATCTAATGTTAAAAGTTAGATGAAAGACACTTACTTTTTCTCACCGAAAAAAATGTTATTTTATTAAATATTAAAAAAATAAAACAATCAATTTTAAATATACAATTAAATTGTAAAACTTTGTTATTCCATTTGTCACGTTAAAGAATGTGACACGTGTTTTGCTTATTTCAAAAGCATCATCAGACATATTAAAGTAGGTAGAGCGATAGTTTAATGATGCTTCTCATAGAAGCATGTGTCACATTCTTTAACAGAACAAGTGGAATAACAAAGGAATTAAATTAAATTTATATTTATAAAAAACGATATGAAAATAGAAAAATATCAATCTCTATTAAATTTGTTCCAATATATTAAAAAAAGTTTTTAATTTTTTTAATTTTTTTTTAATAATCTTGAAAAGGTGATGATTTTCTTACGTTAATATATAGTTGAATCAGAACTTGCGTGTTCTACAGAGCCAGTATTGATAACGTAAATTTATATTTTAAATGGCCCAGAAAGAATGAAACATATTTTTGATGATTTTTGAGAAAAATGTGTATTTTTTTTCTAGATCAATTAAAGTCGATCATAAAATTTAATTTATTTAGTCATTCATTATTGACAAAAGTCTTTATCTAACCCAACCTCCCCCTAATGGAAAATTCTTTCTTTTGTGCATATTACAAACGCAATAGCATACTGCTTTGAGCACGTTTCCAATCACGTCAACCTACCAGCAAGTACGTGAAGCAATCTGATGGCAGAAATCGACCGCAATAAAGGCTACAAATACATTATCAATATCCATTTTTTTAGATAACCTCGCCCAGTGAAAGTTTTATTGACATAGAAAAATATCATAAAAGAGATATAATTGCCACGAAGAAAATAGCAGTGACTAGTCAAAAAAACACCCCCCGATTCCCACTACTTAAGACGCAGTTACATTATGCTACAACTGAACAACCATTTGTATGCTTTTATTTAGAATGCAATAAAAGAACTCGGAATTTATAAAATAATGATGATTGAGTTTTTCTAACTGACGTTAATTTTAGATTGCTTATGCAGGAATTTATTGTTATAATATAATGTGGTTACAAAAATACGAATTTTTCTTATACCATTGCGAAATCACTTATGTTATATATAATGTTGCATATGTAACGTATACTAACACAAGAGAACAAGAAGACGATTTAGTATTAAATGATGTATCGTGATTTCCTATCGTAAAGACTAAGGTGATTAGTAGTTATTGTTGAGTTATGTTGAGTTATTCAGATTAGCACTTGAGTTTACACATGTGATTAAAAATATTCTGTGAGCTGAAAATACAAATATGAAAAAAATATAGAAAGAGGCTGGAAGAGTCGTAATACGACTCCGATTCCAACTCCGACTCCACAGTTGGGTAAAATATGTATTATAGAGTTAATACAATCAGTAAAGCTAAATTTCGCGGTATTAAATATGCAAATGTAGTGAAAAAAAGCTAATTATTAAAGTGTAGACGTCTTGCTCTTAATACATTCTGAGCAATTGAATACACAAGTGAATGAAATATTTGTGTATTAAAAACAAAATTTTGAGTAAAAAGAGGTTTTGAGATAAATAAATCATAATTGTATTTTTCCGAGTTGAGAACAATTTAAATAGTGATGTTCTTACGTTGGCACTAAATATCATGTAATTTAAAAACCAATAACTAAAATGAGTTGTTTTTTATTTTACCACCGTAGTGATTATATTGTTTGCAAGAATTAGCAGCTCCTGAAAGATTCATTCGTTTTCAAATAATGATTAAAGCATCTTGGTGTTTTCATCAATTCAAAATATATATATATATATATATATTATGATACGTGTCCTAAGATGTCTGATAACTACATTTGAAAGGATCTGATAACTCGATGGAAAGGGACTTTATAAAGTCTTATAAAATCCCTTTCCATCGAGTATTGATAATTAACACCCTTAAAGTGTCATTGACACCTTTAAAGTATCACAAAATCAACATTACAAAAACATTTAAAACACCCATGTTTTACAATTATTTCAATCTAATGGAGTTTAACTCAACCGAAGTGTTACTCAGTTTCTCATCCTTTCTTTTTTAATTGAGAGAATAAGAGAGCAAGATAGTGCCAAGACAAGAAAACTGGTTAGCCAATTGATTTCGCTACGCCCCGTTTTTAGGATAGGATTCTTCGTAAGATAAGAGCCTTCGGACAAAAATACATAAATCTATTAAAAAATCAATTTATAAAAGTGTCGAACACGGGAATTCCGTAACCGAAGACAACGACGTTGACCATCGACCACGCAGACTCTCTCAACAATATTTGATATACTGTTAATATATTTAATTATATCAGTCAATTACTAAAATAAATCAATAATGTTACGTAAATAAGTGAAATTTCACTCGTATAAATTTTGTAGTGTGGTCATTGTTTGAAATAGATTTGAAATCTTATATTATAAGATGAAAGTAAAGCTTTAATCGATTCTCTTTAAGTGCAAACAGTGGCTAATGGTGTGGAATATTTACACGTGTTTAATTTAGTTTTTAGAGAGTTGCATTGTGTTATTGTCGTTACAGTTTCGTAATAGGAGCAGATTGAACAAGTTTATCAGTACATTAATGACTATAAGTTTTACATTTTATCATGTTTTGATAACTATGCAACATTTCCTTATAACTACGAACTAATTTTGAAATGATAATATTATTGTATGTGTTCATTCGATCGTAAACACTAAAGGCGTGTTAGAATTTAAAAAAACCTTTAATTTATTTTAAAACATATTACTATTATGCGTATCCTGGTAGACCTATTTATTCCAAAACTGGATTACATGGCTCCGGAAATCCATGTCAATCACCAGTCTTCTCACCCTTTTGCAGGCCGTGCAAACATTTCGGAACTTCACGGAATGCACATTCTATTAAAGATAATGTTTAGGTGCGTTTTGGAGGGTTGGAATCTCGTTGGTTTGAATTAAATTGCCGTGCTTAAAATTTTCAATGCATCCGCAGTTTTTTGTATTGTATGTAAATTTCTTTTTTTTATTTATGAATTCGTACCTTTACAAATGTGAATGTACATTGTCATTTAATGTTTTTTTTACGAAAGAAAATAATAATATGTTTTCATAAATGACAAAATGAAACACATATGTAGGTCTGTAGGGTAAGCATCATTCTTATAGTGTGCAGTGTCTGTGGGTTTGAATCATTTCTTTAAACATACATTTTTCATTAATTAAATAATGATTTTAAAATGCTCAGAAATTCTATCCTTATAATGTATGTATTGATTTTGATATAATCACTTTTGGTCAACCCTAGCCCCTTCCTTATGTCCTTGCTCTTTCGCCAATAAAAGATCGACGAGTAAAAAACAGTTTTCGAAGAACAACGTCTGTTGAGATAAGCTACACATGTGTCACTAGTAGTATTCTTCACGACTTATTTAAATAATTTAGTTGCAAAAATCATTCTTGACGATTTTTTTTTTATAAAAATGACCTATGCAAGCCATATGTTTCTTTAACTTAAATTCTATCTAGAATGGTGGGTGAGAGATTCAAATTTCATATTATCTGATGAGAAAATCGTTTTGAAAATTTGGGTCATTTGCACAAAACCACAGTTTGAAAACTGAAGATCAAAAAAATTTCAAACTTTTGATACACCTTATCTGTTAACAATTACTTGGTTATATTACATTTGCCAACACATGTACAGACAATGCGAAAAAAAAATATATTGAAATATTCGTTATGTACGCACATTTTCGTAATTTTCTGAAACCTTAAAAAGCTTGCAAAGTGTTTTTTGCAACTCAATGAATGATTTAAATATAAGTTGCTATTTTTTAAGTTAACAATGAGTATTTTTTATGTTCTAAATGTTAAATTATTTTCTAGGTAAAAACATTATTGTAAGAATTGAGCTTTCCGCGCAATTCGAAGGAAAGACATTCTCTTTAGTCACTGTACAAATTAGCATGCAATTGCGATTTATTCTAGGCTAATATGGAGTTTATTTGCAAATGAAATGGAGTTTATGTTGGCAAGAGCGGTTGGGAGCATGCACTCGGCTGTCACACGGACAACAAACTGCAGCGCGTTGGATGCATTTACTTAGATTAGGGCAACGCGTAACGTCTCATTCCATACGAGAACTGATACTTTATTATGCAATCAGGGGGCACTACAAACCATATTAAATGCAGCACTACAATTTTGTTAACACCACGATACACAATATTATCAGAACTATTTAAGGGTTTAAATCTGTTTTACTTATTTTAATATGGCAATGTTTTCTTCATATATTTAAAAGCGTCAAAAATTTAAGTTATCTAAATTATGTATCCAAAAAACTTGTGTATCAATTACGACACAAATGTACAATTTTATTCTATACTTCTCAACGAAAGCCTTTGCAGTGCTTCACACAACTTTTTAGTTCAATTATTTATATTTTTACACTTTTACGATTTACAAAATTCTGGACAGTACATTAGTGATTCTCTTTTAAAAAATGATTGTTCAATAACAAAAAAGATTGCCGTATAAGTAAATTATTTGCATTAAAGAAAATGTTTAAAATATTTTTTTCGGAATCGCCATTATGCTTTAAAATTATGTAATGAACAAGTAATTACAAACAAATGGACTATTCTCTTAAAACAGAATACCTTATTTGAATAATCAATTTATTATACGTATTTTTTATCTTAAATAACGTGTTCAGTGACTGAAAATTGCTACCATATCACGCACACACAATTATGTGTTAGTTTAAAAACTATATTAAAATGAATTATATGTGATTTTATATTAACCGTAGGTACAAAGTAAAATATATGCATTCATAAATTGTGTTTTACTTAAAAAATAAACAAATCGTAAATCAATAACCACTTATATTATTTGCAACCCAAACAATTAGATTTGTCATACTATGCTAATCAAATTGAAAATAATGACGAAATAGGCTAATCAGGTTACTATTATGCTCTATGTAGGAGAGTTATGAGGCAAAAAATAACATTTAATCAAATGTTTAGTGGAATACAGGAAGTTTAAGCTTAAATTGAAATAATTATGATTAATAACCAGTTTATTTGTGTACCAGTCATCAAAGTTTGTTAATAATATACAATAGAGAGAATGAAAATAAAGATTAATGTGTCTTTATATCAATGAAATTAGAATGTTGACTTTTATGCTCAAACCTTAATTAAGTCAGTACAGGTATATTGTTGTCTGCAAATAAATCATTTTAATCCACAGCAGCGATACAATCACATACCTGTGATTGCAAATAAATATATATATCTTAAGTTATCTACTAATTGGTGCACGAAACAAATTAAGATCGTTAATTAAAAGCTTAATTTAGCAACCTCGACCCCGCCTATATCGTAAAAACCCTGTACGATTTTTCAATATTTGTTGTGACACTAAAAAGTTTTGGTTTATACAACTAATGCTGGAACAAATCAATGATTATATAAATAACAATATAGTGGAAATATAATAATATATAAGCTACTAAGTGTACAACTTTTTATATCACATTTTTTACGGTCGCTATTATATATGCATATATTGTAATATATGAAAAATAGGAAGTAGAGAGAGCGATTATTTAAATACTGGTAATTTTTAACTCATAAAACTTCTGTTAAAATAAGTACCTATATAAACCAAATTGGTGACGAAGATGATATATATATATACATATATGTATTATACACTGCTATTACTCGTGTTAAATCTTTCAAAAATATTTGATATGCAACATGAAACTAGAAATGAATTGTTAAATAAATTTAAAAAAAATGTTATTTTCAATGCATCATTACACGTGAATTTGTCATATTCGTATACATATCAATTTTCAGCTTATTACCAATGCCTCAGATAGAAAAAAGAGAACACAAATACAAATGTCCAAAAACTAAATTATCCTGTTTGAAAAAGTTTACCTTTTTTCTGACGCTACTGTTCTGGTTGGACCTTGACTGTTTCAATCAATCTTCTTCATTCAGCTCGGTCTTTTGCCTTCCTACGAAGAATCAACATTCGATATCTGTAAGCGTTGCCAGGACATGAGTCCGGGAGTCATACAAACTGACTGATGTCTTTAATCTTTTACAGAAAGAAGAGCTCGTGCTCTATTTCTCTTTCTTCTCTTGTATTTTTATGTTGTTTTTGATCGTTTTTTTCCTTCTTTGATGTCTGTTTGATTCTTATTATTATTGTAGTCAATGTCCATTTCATCTGTCCGAGGTTTGACGTCTTCAACCAGGCAGGTGAGATAGGGAGTGGTGGAAGTTAGATTGGCTTAGAGAGGTTTAAGTAAAATGACCCTCACAATGTACGTATGGGATAGTCTATGTAGTCATCAAGTAATGCTTTTATCTATCAAATTTCTTTGACAGCTTCACGATGGGATCGAGGATGGTATCGATGTTGAGATATCTGTGTAGTGTCGTTTTTACAAACCGTCATCCAGTTCCTTATAATTAGGCTACTGACGTCATCCACTTGAGAGAATGTCTCTTTCCACCTTATTTTTTCGATTGATACCTTTTTTTTTTAAAAATATATTCAGGATTTAACAGGATTGAACATGATCAGGACCGTTTTATCATTGCGAAAATTTTAAACTTATCAGATGAAAATGTTGGTGATTTGCAAAACCGCTCTTAATCATATTAAATAAATGTTTAGTTAGTACTTTTATTCTTTGAATACAATGATTTTCCAGCAAGTGTTCATAGTAAAACTGATTGATACCTTTAGGTGAAAAACGTTACATTGTATCAATTAAATTGCCTTTAATTTCACGAATTCTTAAAAAGTTTTTTTACCATTATTTTACATTACGTAAAAAACAGATACAAAAAATAATTACAAAAGTTGCGTATTATTCAACAATATAAAAATATTTTCTGAGCTAATTTAGTAAGCATTCCACTAAAACAGAGGCAATTGGGCTAGATCGTTTTTATATAGAAAATTTAGATTAGCCTCTCGAATTAGTCTATGTAATGTTGTGATAATGTGAACATACATACGCCCAGAGCATGATTAACACACCGTATAATGATCATGACCACCATATATCAGGATCGCCAAAAGCGCGGCCTAGAAAATATCACAGATTTACGACTAAATAATACCAAATTAACAATTTGATGGAAAATATTTAGTACATAAATAATATGCTAATATTTTCCATGAGCTGTTAATGGTAGCAAACTTGCTTTGTACGCAACGCGTGGGTTTTAATAGACGTTATTAAATTTAGCTCATCCTACACCTGTCATAACGTATTTAAAATACAATTATAAAATTTTAGTATGTAATAAAAGTTTATAAAGGCAATCGTGATATAAACGTTTTTGAAACACTGTAGGTGCAAATAGAAAATAAATGTAATTCAAGACAATTTCTTCATATGAGAAAACATAAATTATTTTGGTCATGATCACAGTTAATCATTTTGCTTTATAAATTATGCTTAAAAGTACGAAAATCAATAGTTTTTTTAACAATATGTTCTTCACATATTTAAAGTTTCGTGTACAAATGTAAAATATTTTTCAACATCAAGTTCGCGTAGCAAATAATTTGTAAAACATATATAAATATAAAAGTAAATATATAAAAAAACCAACAATAGTAAAGGAAAAATATTTTAACTACATAATTATTACTTCTAACAAAAATGTATTGTTTTATTATAAAATTGATACGGTAGATTATTTATGAGATGCAAATGTAAATATGAATGACGTCAAAGACAACGCAGAATAACGGAAAAGTAAAAGCAGTCAGGGTATCAAGATTGGGAGCAACCCCGTCCGTCTATATTTCTTGGTCTTGACTGCAATACGTGGCCAGGTTGTTACAAAATAAATGAGAATATATTTTCATTATTTTTGGGGTAAATCGAAATGAATAAATAAAATCTTATATTGCTTACCTGGCTTTAGTATACATCCTGATACACGTAATAACACAAACGTTTTGTATTTTCAATCAATTCAGTGTGGTGTGAGATATTTGTAACAATTTCGTGAAATCCTATTAAAAATAAAAATAATTTAAAAATACCGTAAAATATTTCTACAACTAATTTAAGATTTACCGCATATAATTATCAAACAAATTGGAAATGGTATGATAAAGTACAACAATGAGCACGTAATCACACAGAAAAAAAATCCGCTTTTAGTATAAAGCCTCTACAATCGATATTTTGTTTTAAATATATAACTATAATATCAAAATATAGATGCATTGATGCCGATCTCGCACAAATAAGTGTTTAAAATTAACAGACAGGGACAATTGCCAGACCGTTATCAGCATTAATAATATTTTACAATAAAAATAAATGATTTTTTTTGCCAAACTGGTATAATTAATGCACCAACTTATTTATTCCATACAAAGAATTGGTATCAAAAAATCTCTTTGAATATAACACATTTTTATCAATTTAGTTAGTTACCAACTTCTGCTACAAAGGTTACGATTTATATCGATGGTTTTGCGTTTTGTTTTATTATTAACTATCGCTAAATAACGATGACTGGTTTAAAAATAGTCGTAAAATAAAGTTAAGTGTTTTTAACATTGCCATTTTGTAGATTGCCGAAATAACGGCATAATTTTAACTGTCAATTAAATTATTTGAAATCGACTCAATAAAACTGAAGCGTTACTTTATATGTCGGTCATATGAAAGTAATTCAACATTATTAAAGTATAATATAAGGTCATTTTATTTGAAGAAAAAAGGATTTTAAAATGATCGGTTGGAAAAAAAGTTGCACCTAGTTAGCTACTCATTTTATTTGAATTCTTTCAAACTACGAATACTTTCAAATTAATTCGTTTTTTATATAATTGATTTCTCGTTAAAAATTCCACCAAATTTAGTGTTATTTATTACGGTAATAGCTTTGAGTTGTGATCCATTCCATTACAAAGGTCTTTTCATAGATTTTTGATTACTTTTCAACCAGAAGCGATTGATCAAATTGTCTATGCTGTAGGCTTTGAAGTGTAGTTTAGATAAAAGAGACCGCTTTGATGGCCTTGTCTGCACTCTTTGTTGCACTATCAGTAGCTCAAGCATACCGAATCAATTTCGCAAGTCGCAAATGCGGACACTTAAAAGCAGCGGTCACCAACCGGTGATTCGTGACAAAGTTTTGGTTGTCCGCGAAAACTTGGCGGAAAACGTCATTGGAGCAAAGAAACAATGTAGCAACAAATATCACACTTTTATATATGTTGCTTTTGATGAGTGCTTATTTTTTTTATGAAAGTTACTATATATATCAGCCATACACAAGACAACTACTATAGAACAATAAAATAGTGATGCCAAAATAAAACCTTTCTTTTTCAATTTGTTTTTAAGCCTATGCTCGTGAAGCTTCACAGCTGTAAACTGAAGCACTGCAAAGGGACAACACACAATAAATAAATAAATTTAATAACACGTATATAAGATATTCATTTGTTTACGAAATATTTTGAAAATAATACCAGTTGATTGAAAAACCATCTGGCGACTATGATTGTTTTAGGCCGCATATTAAAGCTCATCGGGCCACAGGATGAGTATGGTTGATATATTTTATTGTAAAATATGTTTTTAAAAATATCTTAGTGCTTCGCGGTATTCAAGACTGCGAATTTACTGTTCGGTGAGGTCCAAAAAGTTGGCGACCGCTGATTTAAAGTACTGTGAAGAGATATTGCGACGTTTATCTGGAAAAACAAGAGAGTTTCACCAAACCAATATGCATTAAACACGCTTGCCGTTGTCATAACGCAAATAATTTATGTTTTTTTTATATCAATATTATAGTTATAATAATAGCAATATCTGAATTAATGCAGTTTAAATTGTAGGCTTGCATTGTATTGAATTTTTGTAAATTATTCCTCTTAGATATTTGTTTGTTAAAAACGAATTTATAATGAATATACAAAGGTTTTATATATATATTTCTATTGTTTATATTATTAAAGCTTGAAAAATAAAAAAATGTTTTTCCCATTATTATGAAAGTGACATAAAATTCATTAAAATATAAGTTTTTGTAATATCAATTTAAAACAGCTTCATCAAAATTAATAGTCAGCACATTTGAAATACTATTTAAGAATAAATTCTAGATAAATTACTATCAAACACTCAACAGCAGTTTTCACATGTTAAAGCAAAGTATTCATTTTTTCTATGTAAGCTTGATTCGGTAACTTTTGAAGAATGAAGTTTCGCGAGATATAAGTATATATAATACATATGTTATATTGATAATGAATTTGATAGAAAAGTATGTAAAATGTATAAAATTGTCATATGCTTTTTCGCTAAATTTAAGATTATAAAATAGGGAAAATAAAACTGTTTACTTAAAAAATGCTTGTTTTGGGATTGCTGTGTTTCTCTCCGGGTATTATAGTACAATTTTCAGCCTCTTGCAAACATTTTAACGTCATTCTTGATAATTGAATTTAATTTCTAACAATACAATATTTTTTTGCGTAATTTAAGGTAATTTAAGGCCAAAATGGACGAAGACAATCTAAAGAATGTTAAACTCCTTTAATGATAATATTTTTTTCATTGGTTGAATACTTTCATTGATATCAAAATAGTTACGAAAAGAATGTTTCTTCAATACGATTTTGCTTACTGTAGTAAAATATAAACCAATCCAGAACTACATAGCGGTCTTACTGTAACGTTTATTGAGAAAAGACTGTAAAAATAGATTTGTATTCTACCGGTGCTTTGTGATTATATGGCAATTTTATAGTTTGGAATTTGAAGAACCAATTAGTTTTTAAGCACGTACATTCGTAAATAATGAGCAAAATGTGATATTTACCGCAGATAATATAATGATTATAATTGTGAATTTTCACTTCTGTAAGTAGGTACACACCAAACAATTGAATCGTATACAAAATTGTTAAAATTATTCAACAATGAATCAAATTTTCATCTGAGACCCATAATATATAGCTGACTTTGACTGTGGAAAGGGAAAAGAACGTAACCCACAGTTTTTTCAAAACGGTTTTTTTTTTATAATGACAATGTGTCCAACTTGAAACACGTTCTATCAAAATGATGTAAGCTACAAATACCGAATTAGTATCTAAATTTAGCTTTTAAGTTTGAAAAAAAAGACGGCCGTGTGAAAATTGAAATCAAGAAAAAGTATTGAAAAAAAAGTTTTTTTAGACAATTTCTTAAATTAATATTAGATTATGTCAATTTAACACCAGTATAGAAGTTTCATTGCACTTCAAAGTTGAGTTTAATTCATAATTTGCATATGGCCGAAAATCATCAAATCACATTTTTTGTGCCTCCTGTAAAATTTGCTATGTGTGGGTTACGTCCTTTTTCCTTTTCACAGTCGATATATATATTTTAAATATAATAATTTGAATTAAAGATACTATTTTGATTTATCGTTAAATTTATATTTTAACATAATAATCACTAAGAATATTTAATTGATTGGTTTGTTTATTGTTGAATCTCAGTTTTAAATTATGGTAGGCTTAAATTATTTATATTAATAGTTTTTTATATATTTTTTTAATGAGCTAGTTATAATAATATATTAAAAATCTATTTTCGATGCACATTTTCGTTTTTGTAAATAATTTTTTTATCTTACATTGTTTGAAATACGAAAATTAAGTAAAAGTTTGAACCAGATTTCATTTAAATTGTATGTAATCAGGCGTAAAATATAACAATCAGTAAATTCATTGTTTTCATTGACTGATAAAATGAATAAAAAAATAATGGAAACCTCAAAACAAATTGATCCAGTTATCGAAGTATATCCACGCATTATCGGAAGCCATTACAGCTTTTGGAAATCGAGCGCGTAAATTGAATTGTGCAAGGTGTAAATTGCACCGTAAACAGCAAGATCTCTAACCAAAGTGCCAATTTGTGTTTCGTTTATGTTAACGCACTTGTATTGTGATTGCTGCACTTATTTCTGCATCCACTGGGTGATCACAGACGTGGAGGGTGAACTTCGACGATATAATACTTGAAATATGATAAGAGAAGCTTTTAAATATTCCACATATGAAGTGTTTTACAATTTACAGATTGGGTAATTTTAAATCACTATTAAATTTTATTGCCATACCTACTACGTAATAAGCTGAGGCATTGAACACAGATATGGCTGAAAAAAAACATCATTGATTATTATTAGTTGGATTCTATGGCGCAGCGGTTAGCGTTGTGGGCTTCCGTGCCGGATCTCACGGGTTCGAGTCCCAGTAGGAACAGCATTTTTTCGATCGATTTATCAATTACCGTTCGAAAGCATGGGTGTTTTTGATTTTCCTCCCACCATTTCCGATTCTTCAACAACTTGGTGTAGCGAGAAAGATTAACTAACCATTAGTCTTGTCATAGCTCTATCATTCTTCCCCAACTACTCTCTTTAAAAAAGAAAGGTTGAGAGACTGAGTAACATTCAGTCCTCGCAGAAAAAAAACTCTTTTGAGATACTTCCATTAGGAGACCATATGCTTTTGAGACACATTTGGAGCGGACATGGATAAAAATAAAGTACATTTGTGTGATAGTTGTATAAAATGCAAATAATATGATATCGTTAATAATCAGTAACAAACGAATATAATCTGAATGATATGAAGAATTGTATTCCAGATAATCTGAAAAATCCTAGATAAATGTCACACTCTTTGCAACATAAATAATAAAAACAATTTCACAAATAATCCATAAATTTTACACATCTTTTAACTGTGGTTTGTTTATTTTACAATTTTATAAACATTCTAAGAAATTAAAAACAACTTAAGTTTACATTCTATGAAAGGCTTAAAGACTGCCGCTCTAAATTTGGCAGCATTTGTTGTCTTTATATACAGAAAATACACATTCAACAAATTCCTGTCTTCAGTTTTTTTTCTTCGAATGAACCAAATATATTGAAATTTAAAATATTACAAACAACATAATTAGATTCCCATTTTCAGATTACGTTTAAACTGTTTTCTTTGAGATTTTGTACATGATTTGAGTTTTTTTGTTACACAATACCGCAAGAAAGAAAATTAATATTTATGTGTGACTTTTTTTACTATGATTTTTGTGATTACAATGTATAATATTTAAAGTAGAAGAAATCAGTTATTAATTGACCTTTCAAAGAATATAAAATATTCTCTTTGCATACGGTCATATTAAAAAAAACAACGGCTTAGTTTATATAATGTAAAATTTATTTATTTCAGAATTATACCCAAATAATGATTTTGAAACAAATAGCATAGCATTACTTTTCTTCTACTGAAGATTTTTTAAATATTATATGATTGAAAAAATTAAATCTGTGTTATTTCATTTATGATATTTAAGTCAGTATTTAGATAAATTCTTTTATTAAAATGGTCATGATAAATTATTCATATTTTTAACCAAATGTAATTTCTTGATCTAAATTTAGGTAAGTAAAGTTGTACGAACGTAATAAAAAAAATGTTGAATTTACTGAATTGTTGTAACATATTACTGATATAACATTAAATGTATCATTATAAATAATATGGTTCATAATAATTCAATGTAAATCTGGACGTAGATTAATCAATCATACGCGATTGTTACCGTATAAGTAATTTTATATTTAAGTTGTTTTGAAAATTTAAATAGTTTAAGCACCCGATAAAGTGCAATATATTTTACATTCATATAAATGTAAGATTTAAAAGTTTCGCGCTTAAATTATTGTCGATGTCTCGAATAATAATTTTATCTATCAACAGAAATTTTTATGTCGATTCGGTTTTAGTGTGACAATGGGTGAAAGATTGAATACAGTTAAAAAGTATTGAGGTTTATATTCAATTTCAAGTAAATATGATTTTAATGCATGTAAGATTAAACAAAAACACAAACTATAATATTTAAAAATACTATTTATTGATTTGGCATTTACTTGGTAGAACTCCATTTTAATAGGATAAAATATCAAGGTATTTCAGTTCTACAGTTTTTTAAAAAAGTTAAAGGTTGATAGCTATTTCGGCTTACGCCATCGTCAGAACTATGACGTCAGAACTATGTAGTTCTGACGATGGCGTAAGCCGAAATAGCTATCAACCTTTAACTTTTTTTAAAAACTGTAGAACTGAAATACCTTGATATTTTACCCTATTTAAAAATACTATATAAAGCATTAAATTAAATGTTGAAATACATTCAATATTTAACTATTGCCATATATAAAATGTTACAAAACGATCTAGTTATTTGTAGAGCTATAAATTAAATACCTTAGGTGAGGAAAGGTTCTCTATTCTAATAGCATAATGTTAAACGAAATTAAAATGTCACTGGTTGATAGTTTATTGTATCCCACTTGCTTCGTGCTCGGAATTATGCACTTGATTTACAAATGACGGGTCTTGTAAATAAATATTTAAAATCATTATAAGAAACTTTGAACAATTCGATAAATTTTAGGCTTGTTATAAGCATTTGGTGAACAGTATAAGTAACACATTTTAAATACCTAGGTCTGAATTATTTTTGTTAAAGTATAAAAAATGATCTAGAAGCAGTACAGTATCAGCCATAAAACATCCATTTTTTTAAATGTGGATTGTTTGGTCACTATTGGTAAGTTTTAAAACTTTTAAAATAGCCTATTTGAAAGTATTAAAAGCCAAAAATCTCTACAAGAATTAGTACAATGATTCGTCAACAAAAATGTATAAAAACTATATGGTTTGCATTTTTATATTTTAAAAAAAATGTGGCATCACAGCTAGCTAATGCCAATGCGCCAAATATTTTAAAATTGAAAGATCATACGAGGTAAACTCGATGAGAATATTTTTTGCAAGTCACTCTAGATCTACTTCAGGAGAATAATTTTCATCACAAACACCCACGTCCTAATCTCAAATCTAAATTTGACATTGACCTTACCTGGAGTCGAAGCGAGACCCACCTGATCAGTAGATCTATCAGTCTATCCTACTAGACCACAATAGGCGACGACAACAAAGTAATTAAACAAGCTATTGTACAATATTTAAAATAAATATTCTTAAAACATTAATTTCATGATGAGCATACAGCAATATTTTGACTGATATCTTAATTGGAAGGAGTAATTACTTGAACTTATATGATCTGCTTACAGCAGTGATGCACAACCTTTACCTTCTAGCGGGCCGCATAAAATAAATTATCGTGGGTTCGGGCCGCAAAGAAAAAAATGATTTAAAGTACGCTCAATTATTTTTTATACAGAACATATGTACGTTCCATGTAAAACAGCCTTAAAACCGTGTAAAAAAGTGAATTTAGATAAATGAGTAATAGGTTCCATTTTATTATGTTGACCGTGTTATTTCAAAAATAAATAAGCCATGCAAAAAAAGGATTATGAGTACTTGCTTATTAAAAATCGTTTCATTGTGAAATATTTATGTTTCATTTATATGCAATTTATATGAAATATATAATTTTTAACTATTTTTTTTAATTTGACATAATATTTGTAAGCCTGTGTCTATGAAGCGATTTATTCGGCTTCATTGAAGAAAAAGCTTGCTTATATTTATTAAATAAATGTTTTACGTGAAAAAAATATGTCTGAGATTTAAGGGCCACCACAAAATTCAAAAAGGGTCGCGGTTTGTGCATCACTGGCTTACAAGGTAAATTGTTTGGATGAAAAATACACAAAACGCAACATGACGAAAATTAAGTATGATTTTAATAAAAATTTTCACACAAAAGCATTGCTTCGTCGAGTTGGCAAGTATTTTCTTAAAATGTGGCCATATTTTTTACAAAACAGGTAAATCCGGTGTTACAAGAAGGAAAAATGGTGATAATTTATTAAAGAAAATTATATATTTTTTCTATCAGTGATTTTTCTTTATTAAAGTTCATATTAAACATCTTATATAACAATTTATCGGTACAAGTGTTCAATTCATTTGCATGCAAATGCGGCTATTTAGTGGAATATTTCACAACTTAAAAATACATGATATTTAAATACAGAGTGAGTGATTAATTGTAATTAACGAATGAATTAACGTTTAATGAAGAACGCAGCTACATGTCATGGTGATATAAAAATAAATATGGAATAAAAAGAATCACAATAAATAAAGCAAATAGTTGTTGATTATCGATATAAAGAAAAGCTTCGTTGGTAGAGTAAGTCACGTAGAGAATTTTTTTCCAAATGTTGTTTTTTTTTAATAGAGTAGCGATACCTATATTTTATATCTTGACAAGCGCTACACAGGTGCATATTAAGATTACTTAAAACTTCAGGAAGTCGACTCAAGATCAAAAAAAAAAATCGATAGATAGATGAATTTATTGACCGAAAATGGTTTTCAAGGATTATTAGGTTTACTGTTGTACGTAATAAATTACTCCACTCGCTAAAATTTATGAGTTAATCGTTGTTTGGTAATTTATCCATTTTTATTCGTTTGCTATCTCGCTGTTACTTATGATGGTTGCAAGTTTTTTTATTGAAATTACTTCATTTTGAAAACTATGTAATTTAATGCGTGTGCAATTTATTGAAAAATACGATAAAGATCATTGTTCCTCAATAATTTTCATGCCAGGGACTACTGAATCTAGTAAAATAATCTACGGAATACCCGAAAAAAAGATGTCATTAAAATCTTTATTTGGTGTTAATTATTATTATCACAGTAAACATAAAACTACTTTGATCAACAAAAAAAACTACACTTATATAGAGCTTATATAAAAAAAATGATAAGATGGATGCGGTTTCAATTGTTTCAGATAAAAAATCAATATTTGGCTAAGTATCAGAAATGCTTAATCGTGAGGAATTTCCCAAAGTCCCAGTGAAAAGGCATGGTCTGTGCTTATTTTTTAGTAAAAGTATTGAAGGAATTGCTGTTTTACATAAGTATTTAGACATGTAGTTCACAAAAAAAAAAAAAAGAAAACACAACTAACGCTTCTATTGCAGTAGTTATAAATATGTATTATAAGTTTTATTATCAGGGGAATGTTGAAAACGAAAAAAATGTCAACTAAACATAATGAATGTACAAAGCAGATTATTTTCCAACGTGCTCAGTTAATATTGTATTTAAAAGATAGGCACACTTTCGTTTTAATATATGCTCATTTTTGTGCATTTAATGAAAACATTAGGTATAATTTAAGATTTCGACTAAAGATATTTGGTGGAATTTCAGTATTAAATTTGAATCGTTCAAATTTTATACAAAAGCAAAAATCGGGTGATTAGTGTCAAAATTCAAAAACATTAAGGTATATATCTATATATGGACCAACTTTAAAACAAAATAATTTTAAGCCATGTGAAAAAAACAACATTATTTTGGGCAAAAAGTTTGCGAACAAATTTAAATAACTTTTAATATTTAGTTAATCTCGCCAATAGATGTCACCACTGCAAAAGTTTCAACACCGCTTTTTCACTTACATGACACAAACAAAATAAGAGAAAATGAAAACTTTTATAAATAAACATGCCTATGACAGTGCACAATTCAATTTTAATTTAATATTTGGTAACAACCATATAAGCAGAATCAAAGCAAAATTGTTCTTCAAAAAATTCTTGACAAATTGATATGAAATATATTGGTCAAATTATTTATACCTTCCATTGATTTTGCTGAGCTCATTGAAAGCCGCGGGAAGCAGATTCAAGTCATTCACTCTAGTTTTCATTAAAACTCGTGTAATTAATAATCGTAATTGGCTTCAGTTGTTGAGATCGCCGCCTCAGGCAGCTACTGCTAAGATGTGTATCAGTTTTATCACTTCTTATCAGGCACCAATGCTTTTATATTCTGAAGACATATTTATTATTTCAAAATTGTGTAAAAATACATCTCATTTCGACGATGGTTATTGAGACCAATCGGTGTATTGTTGATCATTATCTTAAAGTGAAAACTTCGTTAGCAAACATACTGCAACTATGTATCATAACACGAGAGTGTAAAATAGTGATTACATGAGATTTAAAATTATAAACCATATATTTTTTGTTATTTGAAAGACCAGGAAATGATTTACGTTAGTTAGTTCTGAGGGAAGACGAGTGATAATGTATTGCAATTCGTGACTACGCTGGAATAGTGGAAGAGATTAGATACTAATAACATAAGTTAAATAAACGACACAGCAGATTAGACATGATTTTTAAAAACTATTATTTAAAAAAATCAATCAACGAACAACCCGAGATTTTAAAAATAATTATTTGAAATGTTTTTTGACTTATTTATACATAAATAATATAAAAATGTATGAAAGTTAGTGACGAAATTAAAACCTTCTAGTTGCAAAATAAGCAAACTATAGCTGTACTATCGGGGTCAACCTTTTCAAGTTTGATTAATACATAACTATAATGAACCTATAAATCCAAATAGATAACACTTTATCAAAATGATAAGGCAATCGATATATTTATTTAAACACAGATAAGAACTACATTCTCTTTTTACTGAAATATAATTAAGTTCATAATCCAAATTGTATTGCGAAATAAAATATACAAAAAAGACTATTAAAGACATAACAAATAAAAGGTAGCATTATATACAGTCTATTGTAAATCAAATGATAATAAAAAGTCACAAGAAACAACATTTTAATGTACACGCAATTTATTGTTTTTCTTTTACAGGCATACTGTAGCTTAATTTCTCAACTTTAATTAGCAGAAAATACGTTGAAGGTGTGGTAACATTTTAATTTCTGTTCTTCTAAGCCGCTAAGCATGTTATTATTAGCAGTAACAATATTACTATGGCAACGAATATATGAATGATAATAAAGGAATTGTACGTTTAAAGTAATTTATTTGTGAATGATCACTTCAAATTAAATAAAAATATAGTTCGACGAAAATTGACCATCGGAAAATACACCGAAAAATATTTTATCTATATTAAGGAGAGGTACAACACAATGTTCCCTCTAAGACAAGAGGTTAGCTAAATTTCAAAGGCTGCGCAGACCGATCGAATATGAATTGAGTCTTGTAGTGCGCGCCAACCCGGAATGAGTACGCGGGGACTTCCCAACTGCTGCGCGGCCGCGCGCGCGCTCAGCTTAGAGGGAACGTTAGGTACAAGCATACGCACGCTATAACGAAAAAAATATTCTAAGTATACATGCAAAATTAAGAGTTTTTTTTTCGTCTCCAGAAACATTGAAACAAGCATTGTTATTGTTACTGGTCATTCTGATATCATATATTTCTATCAATAAAACGACTATACTCTGTAGTTATTAGAACTTACATATTTTTACAATAGCAAAAAACGTGTTTTTTTTTAATATCCAATAAATAAAATGACCTGCCGACTAACTTTGAAAGTATTGAAATCGTAACGATCGCTTTTATCTGTAGGGAAAATATATACAAAAATCAGGTTAAACCTAATGGGAAAAAATACGTTTTTGATTTCTAAAATTTTTATATCAGAAACATTATTATCATTTCAATAAAAACATTCAACTCTTGTTTTTCATGAAATAATTAGGAATTTATTTTAAGTGTACTCAAAGAATGAATTAATATACATAATTAATCTATTATATAAACATCAATAGGATTATGAATAAACTAATACGAAGTAAATATTATAATTTTTCACAAAATTAAAGATCTCCCCGAGATTGTTTTTGTTTTAATCTAGGCCACAGTTTTTTAGTAAAAAGTGGTCACATACCTAAACTCTACAGTCTACAGAATTCCCCACATTACTGGAGAATTGATAATATGTATGAGGAACTATACCGTTTACCGGTTATCGAAATTGGACGGTCAATTACAAACCACTAGTTCCCACTTAATTTGAGTTACCGATGATATCACATAAGTATGCAGTAGTTTTTTTTTTTTTTTATATTTTCACTAAATAATCATAATGCACATTCTGAAGTGCATACATTTGATAAGGTGCACCGTTTTCTCATATTTTTTTTTTACAATTTCGAACATAAAGAATAATTTCATCGATTATAATTACTCTTCTAAAATTAATTTGTATTTTTTTCATTAGTTTTGTAAATATTTTTTGGTGATCAAAGTAACGTTTTGAATAACACTTTCAATTTTGTTGTAATCCTTTTCTGAACGTTTATTTATTAAATTGGATGGGGAATTCCTTTAAGAGCATTTTTGTGAACAAAGAAAATGTTTATATGTAACAGCGTCGCATAGAGCTTAGATGTCATGTAAATGAATTCCAAACGCCCAGTGTGTCGCGGCAAAGCTCACAAAAGAGCGCTCGTTAATTTCAACTCCAAGCGACGTGTCCGGTTCGCATCCCCGCCGGCATATTATGCACGCAGCTTCACTGAGAACATTAAAGTTTTAATTTTAAATGAAAGACTTCGGCCCAACAGAAGTCCTCATTCGTCTTTAAATACAATATTGTTTCATACATTACATACCATTTCAAAATTCGATATAATTACTTTACGCCATGCAATTTGCTTTCAAGTCACAAGAAAGTATTAATTATTATTACTTTTTTTCCGGACTTAAATTGCGTTTTTTTTTTCAGAAAACATGCGATCCTGATTACTATTATTGTACATTGTTTTAAAAATCTGCGTTTTTGTTTTCAGTTTTATCAATTTTTATGAGTTTTATATGTAAATTTTTTTCTCAAAGATTTATAGATTGCACCAACAAAATTTACGGTTAAGGTTAATTAAATGAATGTAAACGACGTAGTATAGTGAATTTAACGAACATTGACGTATGCAAAGTTGCTAATAAATAAATGAATTTGCAAAATATTTTTTAAAGACGATTTATTCGAAGTAACTAAGCTAAATGTTATAAATGCTTTCATAGAAAATGCATGTTGATACTAATCTTATTTTTTTACCCATTTGTTAAAAAAAATGTATTTTAAAGACTTAGTTTTAGACTTAGAAGTTTAAAGTAATACACGAAAAAAGGATCCAAAAAGAAGAAAATGGTTTTCTCTGAGAACATTTACATTTAATTAAAATGAGGTTTAAAGTTAGTATGTACTTCCTACCATCAAAATGATTTGTGACTCAGTCATCGTTTCATATCGCCGGACTTTGGCCAGATCGCAAACAAGTAATGAGCTGGGCTTGGCCCACGGTACGTCGTTTACCGACGTCTGTAATTTAAGCGCGTCTAGGTCAGTGGTCGGCAAACTCATTAGTTAACTGAACCGAATATCAACTATACGACGGTTGAAATTTCTTTTGAGAGCCAATTTTCGAACTAAAACTATAGACTTTGTTAAACTACTCTATACTGATTGAGGGATGTTCGCTGAGATCACCGAAAACCGACTTCTGCGCGTGGGATATGAAGTTTCAATCGCATTGTATGATGTATTTTATGGAAGAGCCACACCCAAGAGGCCAAAGAGTCGAAGTTTGCCGACCACTGGTCTAGGTTGACACCAAAATATATTCACATGGTGCGCCTTATTTTAAAACTAGCGTTCGTTTTATAAAAAAAATAGCTTTTATATAAACCTTTAGACGTTTAGGAACTGATAGTTCACATAGTATAAAACACGTCATTCATATTGCGTTACAAATAAAAGAAATTGGTTTCAACAAGTTTTAAAAAAATGAGATGTTTTTAATATTTTTTGATTTAAAAAATATATATTATTCAATAATGAAAAATGTAGTGGCGCTAAAATAGCTCATGGTTTTTTTTATTGAAAACATGATGTAGTATTTTTAATTGTGTACCTAAACAGTGTTTCAACACTGTTGTAGAAATTTAATTTTTCTATTGTTTGAACAAAGTGTTTCGTTTGAACGATTAATGAACGCTGTCGCTCACTTTGACTGATTGAACAAATTTTATCGTTACATTGTTAATAACAGGTGGCATTATTATGTTAAAAAATATTGGCTTGATGTTGGCGAAATTTTATTTAGTTGCAAAGATCTTTGTAGATAAGCAAATTGATTGTGACCCTCGAACGCCAAAATGTCTGCCTTGTACGACCATGAACGACTGCTTGGCAAAAACAGAAATATTAACAGCCACATAATAATCGCGTATAATTGTTCACGCAAAACAGTGTATTTCTGACAGACATTGTGATATATTACAAAATATAATGATTAGAACGTTTATATTATTTACATAATATAAATTTATATTTACACTATACAAACGTATTTCATTGAAATAATAATAATTGTTAAGTGTTTGAAAACAATAGTAATCGCTTAAAAGCTGAAAATCTATTATTTAATTTTAACATACACGGCGAACGTTTTATTATTAATTCATTACAAACATATTTTAAGATATTTTTTTTTTAAATAATGATTTCATAAAATTGTAAATAGATAGCTAATCGTTTAAATTATTTTTTAAAAATCAATGGGGCATTTAGTTGATAGCAAAAAATATCCTAGTTTCCGGGCGCCCACCAAAAACTGAGTGTAGGAAATGCGTTTTTTTTTTAAATCCATGTCCGCTCCTAATGTGAAGCATATGGCCTCCTAATAGAGGTATATTAACATAAGTTTTTCTACGATAACTGTTTGTTACTCAGTCGCTCAACCTCTCTTTTTCAACGAAAGTGGTAGGGATAGAAGGATAAGGCTAGGACAGGACTGGTGGATAACTTAATCACTCTCACTACTCCCGGTTATAAGAGGATCGGAATGGTGAGAGGGAATTTTTAGACATCGCAAACACCCGTACCTTCGAGCAAAAATCGATGAATCAATAGAGAAAATGCTGGTCAAGCCAGTGAGGTCCGGCACGGAAGCCCGCAACGCTAACCGCTGCGCCATAGAGCCCGACAATTTGTAATATAAAATATATATATATAACAATATGTAGTTAGTTTTAACCTACCTACTAGTAAAATAAAATATTTTTTTATATATCACACTGTACCTGCGGTAGGTTTGTTTTTTTTATGGAAAGCTTCAGTGGTCGGAAAGTGTTAAAAAAGATGTTGGAGATTTTTGGAGTGGAGAGATTTTTTTCTTTTAAAAAGCCATAACGTCCCTATAACTAAAGTGCTATTACAATTATTACGGAAAAATCTTAACGCTTAGAGTAAGAAACCTTTTTAATCAAAAAGTGAAAAAAATATCAAAAATGTTTTCCAATTACATGTGTGTTATTTACAAAAAAAACCAAACATATTGATGTTCTTATATTACTAGTTTATTCGAGATTTACTTTAATATATTATTTACTGTAAAATACAATTGTAGTGGTTTTTTTTACTTCCAAGGCACACCTACATAGTCTACGAAATTTTGCAGCACATCATAAGTAAAAATATTTATAAAAACGTGTTATACAGAAATTAAATTTGCTTGCGTAATTGAATATATGTTTATAATTTTGAAATTGATACTTTCAATTAAAAAATCGTGTAACATTTTAGGTCACGCAATTATATATTTTGATGTATGTATATATAATTATATTAAAACAAATTCGTTGTTTAAGCATCAACAAAAGTAATACAACAATATCCACCAGGATGAAGGCTAAATAAGAAAATCATTTAAAAGAAAGATAACAGAAATCAATGTCAAAAAGAAAAAACGCAAACTGCCCCGCTTGTGACGTTCTCATTTATAACAATATGTGAAACATGTAGTTAACATTTCCCAACCGAGATCCAATACATCAAAATTGTGACAATTTCGCATGAGAATTAAATTGAAAAATTGATCGATTACTCTACGGGCTGAAGTTGCAATCAAGGATGCCGTTCACCGAATTTTCGATGATTTATGGCATCGCTTATATAATACATGTAAATTTAATTTGCAAAAGAGCATGTAATAAATTATAAAAATGCATGGGATAAATTAACTGCATCTTTAAATGCATTATTAAGTAGACAGGAACGATTACTTTTCAATTTTATATAACGTAATAACTTTGATTTGTTAGATGCGGTTTTCATCGGGTGTGTAAATTCGTATGAATAAATTAACTTCCGTGTAAAAAGTAATGCACATACTATTATTAAAATATTGTATATATACTATAATATATGGCAGTAACAAATACACTCGATGCTTTGAACATGATTTAGAATGGTAAAATAAATTTAAGCTGGGTATGTTTTTTGCTTATTGAATATTTTAGCTACACATTAATTTAAAATTATTAAAATATTCAATCTGGTATGATAAATTACAAGCTTTACTTAATTTAAAAAAAGTGTTTTTGCATAAAACAAATGGTATTGATTGGTTCCATGCTTCTAATATTAAAACTTAAGATATCGAAAACATTTAAAAAAAACATATTTTATTATTTCTATAAAAAAACTATCATTTTTTTCCTACGAATACACACTCTTGTAACAATATGTTTACGGTTAAATAAAAATAACGAAGGAAACATATGGATAATAAATAATACAAATTACAGTTTTTCTCATTAGTAAGTTCAATTTACATATATATTGTATGTATATATATAACTAACCAGTTGTACTTAATTTAATAATTTGAGTAAAACTCGGACTATTTTTTTGATACACATATTTAGAAAATTTTACCCTTATGTGCCAATAGCATTCGTACTACTATCAACTTTTTTTATTACAATTACAATTATTATTTAACAAAAAAATAGTTAATTAACTTGATATCTCGATATAAAATAGCACCAAAACCATTACATATTTATATTGTTTGATACAACCCTAGCTTGAAATGAAAGTATAACATTGAAGCTTAAAATTCAATGAGAATTGCAAAATGTCTGGTCAAGTTCCTGAAATTCTTCTCAAAAAAGCATAATTGTTTTCGCCACTTTAAGCTTCGCTTAGCTGTCAATTGTCAGATTCATTTATGCTATCAAGAGTGATCAATGTTCAGATTATTACTTAAGAACTCAGCTTAATATATTTATTTTTTATTCGTATATATGCATAATCGAATGAGTTGAGTATTATAAACAATAGAATTTTGTTGTGCACTTTTTGTTTTATTCCGATGTGATCTCATATATTGACTTTAAGATTTGCTTGTTTGTGTTAAAATATATAGATAAGTATCTCTGATTTTTACGTTAACTCCAGTTTTTCCTAGTTTCACCATATAAATACGCGTATAAATCAATTGACCAACTTCTTGTATTTCCGTCGCGTCATTATTTTGTTCATACTTATTGATATATGATAAATTGGGCGACTTAAAAGTTTTTGAACTCACTACCTGTTTTTGTATGTGAATTTTTGAATGTGTTTGAACGCTCATTTTCAATTTGATATCCACGATATTCTTTTTACATTGAAAGCAAACGATTGTATACATTTAATAACACAAAAATCAAACGTTCAAAAGAATATTTGTCATATATCTCATTGTTAGTACTTTTGGAGAACATATCACTGCACTTTAAACCAGTGATATATTCAGTATCGGAAAATCTAACTATATATGTCGGTAATGAAAAACCTTATCGTCGAAGCATCAACCCACCCTTGTTAATCGTATTACGCGGAATTCACTCGCCAATAATAGACTACAGCGTTTTGTTCAAACGCGTGAAATTTATGTTGATGGTTTGCTGTAAACAATTCTATAGCAGGACATAAATAATTTGTGAGACTGCACTAAAGCAAGAAACTGGTCTACTCTACTGCCGTCCAATTGTTTACTTGCTTTGTACATTATTCTCGCAAAGGGGTATTAAATTAAGGTTGCTAAATATATATCAATTAGCGAATAAATACGTGTCAAATTTACGTTTTGTTGCATCTGTTAAACCCTGTTTTTTTACCTAATAAAGTATGCGTACTGTAATTTGTATTTGTACGAAAAAATAATAAATCAAAAAAATATACGGATCAACAGAAACTACAATTATCATTTAACCGTAATCAAAGACGAGCTAAAATATGTATATAACATTTTCGGGTGTACATTATCCGAATATCTTTTACTTTCATTTCTTCAATAATTAACTATTGATAGTAATTATTTGATAATAGGTTCACTCACTTGTTATACTTATAAAACACTATTTTAAATACATTTGTATTTAATATATGTATACAATTTGATTTGTCAAGTATCGCAAGGTAAAGTGTATTAACTTACATAGTAAGGAGTAAGGACCAAATAAAAACAATGAATTTGCTATTAATTTTTTTTTTAAATGTAAGTAAATTTAGGTGAATTGCTGTATGTGTGTGTAGATAAATGTCGATGTCTTATTTATTGCCAACTGGTGTGATTGAGACCCAAGAAGTCTGTCGAGTAATATTAATATGATGTATAATTTTTTTTACTCCCCCAAAGAAAAATGATCAAAAGTAAGTTACAGCTTTGTTCATTTGTGTCAATTTGATAGTATGGGTATTGCTTAAATGAACTAAGATAACTAAACTTTTGTAGTTATGATAAGCTGTTATTTAAAGTGAAGAACAAATATTCACTCACAAATGTAAACAAACAAATATATTCACGTATTTTTTGGTAAGATTGTATATTTAAAAAATGATGAAAATAAAATGCAGAAATAGTACTACAGGATAATTCAGTGATTAAAAAGCTCTGTGGGTCATTTCTTAGCCGTGCATACGTCTTAAATGATTGAGAAGCAGTTTTTCGTCATATTAATTCATTTTAAATTTTTTGATATTACAAGCCCCTGTACTCCGGGGTGAGTGTTCTGTTTGGCCAAGAAATTATGCTTGTGTAAGTGTGTGTTGAAATGTGTGACACTGTACAAAGTGTAGTGACTTGTTCAACGAAACGCATTTTGTAAACAAGATGAAAATCTTACATAATAGATTCACGCTTCTAAGAAAATGTCCGTATCACGCTTTAAGTATCGTGCGTAATAATATTTACTTGAAACAATAGCATCTACTTGTAATTTGTCTGTGCTAGGTATTGCCGGAGACTTTTACATGAACATCATTTATTTTGCAGCAAAATGATAAATAAACCCAAGACAAGGTACTCCTCCTTAAAAAGGTTAAGTGGATCATAAAGTTTATTTTTTATTCTAAATAGTAAACGAAATGTCTAACTTGGCTTGTAACATATTTTTAATGAAATGTTTAATACTAGAAATCTTGAAGATTGACTGTTTTACAAAATAATTTAATCAAAAATATTTCTTTTTCCTAGAAGCCATAATAAAATATTAACAAAATTGTGAAAAACGTAAACAATATTTTCCGTACCGTAAATCCTCTTATAACGCGGAGTTATGTTCATCGTTATGTGAACACGCGTTATGGGAAACAAGGAACTCGTGAAGGAACGTGACTAATGACGACCGGTTAGCCACGTCTCCTCCTGCTCTCGTCTTGGGTCTACATCTGAGAGCATAGCAACTAAGCTCGAAGACGTTCGCATCCTTTGAAATGCCGCAAATATTTTCGAAATTCGCGTTATGAGAACTCGCGTTAAGGGAAGCATTACAGGACAGGAAGTTATTATATAACAAAGCTTATTTCTTGCCTTTCTCCACCCTTCTTTGGTTTCTCATCCGTTTACTTGAAATATTTTCAAGAGAAACTACCCAAGACGTGTAATTACGTGTGTAGACAATTAATCTTTCTAGCGGTATGTCTCATGAAATGAAATCTACTCGGCATCTGTAAGACGCTGAAACTTTTTTTAAATTTTACCATCAAGTAGGTGAGGACGATTGATGAAATAAATGTTTGCACTGGTTTTTGATGCTCTCATATTTAAACATTGATTAAGTATTTTTATATATAAAAAACAAAATATTTTATAAAAATCAAAATAGTAACTAGGCCGATAACGCAATTGATTATTAATAAAACAAGCGGTAAAGCAAGGCTTTTTGTGTAGAAATTTATATAATATAACTAAAGCTCTTTAATTAAGTGTCCAAAAAAGTTTCTACTGATAAATAAGATTCATGGTTTAGTTCACAGTTTGGGATTTTACCTTATCAAAAGAAATTGGCAGACACTTTGTTAAAAATAGATCGATAGCTTCAACGTCAACTTAACATCCCGTTAAATCATATTTTACGATTGAATACACAGAGTTGTTATTGACGCGGACGTAAAATACGACACAATGCTCCGAAGCAATTCGATACAATGCTAGATCCTCTAGCGCGAAAATGATATCGTCATAGCGTTACAGGATTTTCATCGGTTCTCTTTCTAAGAAACAAATGTTTTCATCACATTTGAAGAATTATAAGAAAATACATGTTACCAATAACGTATTTTCCTACAATAATTAACTGAAGCGACATAAATTTATTGCATTCGAAATATGAAATATTTTCATTATAATAAAAAGTTGAATATCGGCAAAGAGTTGATGTATTTATTTTCCATATAAAATATTCTAGACATACTTTTTTACCGTTCGACTAAATAAAATAATATCGGAAAATAGCTGACTAAAACAGGAGTGTAAAATTATCCATCAAAATTATTCTGCCGATTACTGTTGAGACACTTTGTCAGAAAATGGGAAAAGATTTCACATGGAAATATGTAGTTTGTACATGGGAAATTCGGGAATCAATATTTTTGAGATTGAAATTTTTTAATTTGATATACTTAAAACATATCCTAGAAAAAACTTACACTTTGTTTACAAAATAAGTTTGAACATAATATTTTTAACGCATGCATTATTAGTATATGTACCGACTATTCAACTTTATATTTCACCTCGTTTTATTCATAACCAAAGTGGCTCAAAGTAAAAAAATCTATTAAATAATAAACAAAACAATATTAATTCTAATATTTGAAACCGGGTAACCGAATTGAAAAAACTGGCTTTCGACTTTCGGAAATTTAGCTAAATTATTCTGTTTTTCAAAACCGACAGACTTTAGTTTGAATTAATCATAAAGCTTGCAAAATTTTCGAAACTTATCACCATCAGGTGTTTTCTTTCGAAAATTAGAGTTTGATAAATTGTTTATATACTTTGGTAAATATATTTTACAGTAAATATTGCAAAAAATAGTCCGATTTTGAAACCATGCTACACAATTCAGGAACGGGGAGTGGCTATAAATAAATCCCCCGTTAAATCAGCCTCTGTGTGTCCATTCAATAGATATCTGCCAACAATAACAATAATAATGGTTGAAATTTTCAATGCAATAAGTCAGGCAATTATGCGCGTGGGTGTATTTTATTGCGACATTAATCAACGCGATCGTCTCTCGCTGGCAGGGTCGGCCGGGGAGGGTCGTTGCGGACCACGTGGGCAGGACGAGAAGCACGTGGGTCGTTGGCGGGACCCGCAAGATCTCAATGCGATCCCAAACCCGTTTGGTCGTGTCTCCCGATGTGAGGATGGCTTCGAATATGTGGGATGGCTCTCAAAGGGTTGATTTTTAGAGAGCATTTTTTTTATGAAACTTTATTTTATTATCAGTGAGAGAGTCGCAATTTTTTAATTCGTTTTTTTACTATTTCAATTCATATTTGTATCGACGCACAAAATTAACGATAAAACATTAATTCTTCTTATTTAATAAATTTGTAAATAAAAGGCATATTTTTTTTATATGGCGATCTATAAGTAGGTCATAAAAAATAAAAGAAGAGAGAAAGATTGTCTAACAAAGTAACCTTATTATTCTGTACTTACCCTTTTTCGTAAGTGAGTTTAAAAACTGTCTAAAATTCATTTTTTATTTTCCTTAAGAAATTTCACTAAGAGTATTTATTATATGTAAACCACACGTGAGAAAAAACAAAAAAGGAGTTTTTTATGCAGTTATTCGGTTTTTTAAACGCACTTTTTATTTTCTTAAATATGTTTTTGTTAATCAAAAGTGCGTTTTTCACATACTTTATGTGCACAATGTAGTGTTCACTCGACATATCACAAGGTGTGTGGCAGGCATGTTTAAACGACTTTATTTTGTGGAAACGCGGGCTAATATAAAATTTTACTAAAACTAAGCAAAATTGGGAATTTCTGAGTGCAGCAGATATCATTACCCGTCATTAAGACAATGGTCTGCACATTGCTTCCTAAAAGTGAGCATTTGATAGAAAAAGTAAAACGTCATAGTACCGCAGCACCCTCTGACTTTTTCAATTTTTTTTTGTTTATTTTATGATGATATTTTATATAATACATTGGTTCATTGAACTGAAAACATTTAATAAAAAATCGATTTTCAGTAGAAAACAATAAAACTCTGACATTTATTTTGTAATTTATAATGTAAAAATTATAATTAATTTTCAGTTTATTCATAAACTTTGCCATGTTTGATGATGCTTGATGATGAGGCAAAAAACATATCGCAGTTTTTAGCACAATTCGTGGAGTTACGAAGTTATCATATTTAGTTTTATATTATTTTAATAATAAGACTCCCGACAAGTTGAGAAGTGTATGTTAAATGGGAATAATCTGCCAATAGATGCATCAAGTGAGTACTGTACGACGAGGTATTCAGTATTCATCTTCTGGTGTACGACTCTGTAGGATAATTGGTTTGTTCCTAACTATATCCACGCAATGGCCATCATACACTCTGACATAAAGCAAGAAGGGAGCGCCTACAACTTTAGCCGCTCTATCTTAGATTAGATTCGTGGGTTTGTTGAAAAGAGGTTACGGAAAAGTTTAATGATAACAATCTTCATTCTTATATAATATTTTAAAAGTATTACAATGGAAAAATGGACAATTATACAAATGGGAAAACATAATTATTTAGATATTTCGTAAGCATATTTAAAAAAAATATATTTTATAAAAAAATGTGTGTATATATTATAAAAACACCTTAGTTACTATTTTTACTTTCAATTGAATAACAAAATACATTTCTATTTTTTAAATTAAAAAAGTAAACTGACATCTAGGAATTAGTAATATCATCTTTTTTAATAGGTTAACCATTTATCACACATATGACATCAATCTACATTTTATTTATTAAAATGAGTTTTTTTGATAACGAATATTTAAATTTATTTTTCAAGGTATTTTCAGTAGCGCTATATATCAATTAAGCTCATTAAAATGTCCATTCAGCAGTTAAAATAATGCTTTATATTTAATGCAAGTAAAATAAAGGCATCCACGGATTTTTAAAAAATTGTTGTCGCTTGCTGTGGTTTAGTTGGTTAGTGTTTGCTCTACCAATCAGGTGGGTCTGGGCTCGTTTCCCGGTAAGGTCAATGTCAAATTGGAATGTCAATGTTTTTGAAAAACTTAAGACTAGGAGGGCTTATTTCAGATCATAATGACAATATAAAGGCTCTAGACCAAGGGTCGGCAACCTTTTGTTGTAAAAGTGCCAAATGTTTTACGTAGGGATTAGTGCAGGCCACACTTGGACCACCACATGCGTTGCGGTGAGAATCTTGCGGGCCGCAGGTTGCCAACGCCTGGTCTAGACCAGAGACGGCATTCTTCATGTTTTCTCGAAAATGTTAGATATGTCTTCGTGTAGAGTTGACAATTCCGCATATAATAGTAAGTTCAATATTAATAAAATAAGAACTTAGCATGTACATTTTTGAAGAATTTAAATCGAGTTTGTAACAAAAGTGGCAGTTTACATAGTGCTGTGTAGGAAACACGAAGAACAATCATATTAAAAAAGCAAGATAATAATAATAGAAATACTCATGTAACATTATTTTTCCATAATTTTTATCTATAAATTTAGATTCTGAAAACTGCCGCCTTTATTTCATAAATCATCGTCAATATACATTAATTTGAATTGTTTTTGAGTAAGTTCAATTAAATTTTACATCAAATTTAAAATCCGAATGCTCCTCACACTTGCATGTTTGAGATACGTTTACACCCTCTTCAGATAAATTTATAGCAATGAAAAGAGCATAAGTTCTGACTAGGAATTCAATTTAACAATCATAAACTATGCACATACATATTTGCATTTTAATGACAACGTAATTAAATAGGATTCATATTACAATGAATTTTCGCAGTATTTGTCAATATAATAATACGGATAAATTGTTTTGCTTTATTAAAAATAACAAAATGATATTTTATAATATTTTAGATAGATTTGATGATAACTTTGTGGAATTCAATTTATAATATGAAAATTGATATCGTTTTTATTGCACAGGTCGTGTATATTTATTTCATATATGTACATTAATTCGACTTTGAAATTTATTAAATATTTCTATGAAGTATGATGATGAAATATTTTAATTTTATTGATATATTCAAAAGTTGGTCAGGCTAAAAATTTTAGTCCATGGTGCAGTGGTCAGCGTCGTTAGTTTCTGTGATGCATCTAACAGTTCCAATCCTAGTAAGAACAGCATATATATTTTTTGTCAATTTATTGATATTCTACGGCATATGTTAAATTTCAGTCGTTCCTTTTTTATCTTTATATAATGTAGAGAAGCAAGAGTGATTGACCAACCATTAGTCATATTATAGCATTATCCTTTTTATTATTAGTCTCGAAATAGAAAGGTTGAGAAACTGAGTAAAAATCGGTTACCGTAGAAAAAAAAAAGACATTTTTTTCAATCGATAAGAATGTACATTTACAGTGCTTTTCATACTAAAACAAGTAAAATTATTAAGGACGTCCCAAATATGGCTTCCAATCCCGGGGATCAGAGATCCCCACTAATTTGGCGATCCCACAACCCGGGATCATGTTAGTACCAATCCGATAATAATGTAATAATGACATAATCAACAGGGCTGGATTACTTAGCAGACGTAAGTTTTCGAAATGATGGAGCTAAAAAAAAATAGTTTGAGTTGAGAATAATTGTGGAATCTGTCAGTTCGTCACTATTTTTGTCAGAATCCGGGATCTCGGAAGCCCGTATCCCGAAATCTCGGGACCAAAAAATGATGCGGGATTGGATGCCTTAGAAACAAACAATTAGTAATATAAACATGAAAGGAATTTATTGATAAAGATGCGAAATATGTTTATTTATTACCAATTGATTTTTTACACTCTGAATAGTTGTTTTTAGTATACAGCCTTGTATTAATATGTATTCTTATCAGTTAAAAATGTTTGTCGTGAACGAAACCGGTCCTGATCATGTTAAATAACTGGGTAATTAGTACAAATGAGTGTTTTATTTTTTTAATACAATGCCTTCCCATTAATTATTGAAAGTGAGCACATTACATGTGATATTGATTACTCATCAATCGTATCGACAAATCGTCGATGACTTGACAATGGTGTTTCAAAATTTATATGCTGTACGATAATCTGTTATGGAATAATATAAGTGTGGTGTCCATAGATCATTTGATGTGTTTCAGCAACGAAAGCAAGCTATCATTGAAGGCTTTGAAACAGCAACCGACTGTCAGCTGAGGATTGACCCTAAATGCCCTTTGCCAGACAACGCCGTGAAAGACATTACTGACATCCACAGGCGAATATCTTGATGCATAGTAATGCATTTAATGTCACGCGATGTCCAGTAAAACGGTTTGGATTTATTTTAGTATTTTACAATGTAAAACTCAATAATTTTCTAAAATAGATTTGTCGGTATTATATTATAATATGCGAATTAAACAGTAGGTGGTTGAAAAAAGTGGGAATTTTGTATACTATTTGTTTGAATTTCATGTTATCAAAAGGTTCAATTGTATATTACTTTTTATTTATGATACTTGTTACATATACATAAAATCTAACCAATTCAAATTTATTTTAAATTAAAAATAAGTAGGAATTGTATAAAAATGTTCAATGGCAGATCATAATAAATATGGGAACAAGTTTTTAAATAAATATTATATATCTAAATGCAACATCCGCATGCTTTGACCTTATTTGAAATTGAAGAGCATATAATCGATAACGTATTATAATTGCTGTCAAAAATGAAAAGCAATATATTTTTTAGTAAGAGTCGAAAAATCGCACAATTAATCCGGTGAACTTTCAGCTTGATGAGCGTATATAACGTTTAAAATTTGAGTCGATATATAACAATTGTCGTTATATAACTATCAAATCAGTGGCGCAGTGGTCAACGTCGTTGGATTCCGTGACGGATCTCATGGGCTCGAATCGCAATACTAGTCTAAAAATTCCCTTCCACCCAGGGATGGGCTGGAGGGGGCTCGGGGGGGGCTCGCGCGAGCCCCTTGTAAAATTTCGGCGTGGCCGGCGAGCTCCTTGTTAAGATAAGAAAATCATTCGTCTTAGATCAAATCAGCACATAGCTGCAATTTCTGTCGACGGTTAAATTTTATTATGAAATAAGACTTAGTTCCCCCTTAGTTTTTTCATTCAGCGTGCCGGACCTCACGGGTTCCAGTCCCAGTACAAAACAGCATCTTTTCAATAGATTTATTTTCTGTTCGAAGGGACGGGTTTTTGTGATGTCTAAAAATTCCCCTCCACTCTTCCGATCCTTCAATTAGACTGGGCGTTACGTGAGCGATTAGCTGATCACTAGTCCTGTCTTAGCCTTATCATTAAGTAACAAACAATTCTTGTAAAAAAAAAACTTTTGTTGAGATACCTTCATTAGGAGGTCATATACGTAACATTGGGAGCGGACATGGAAGAACAAAAAAAAAACGAATAAGATTTACCGAGCCCCTTGTTAAGATATTGGCAGCCTACCGCTGCTTCCTCCCTTTCAATCACAAAAAAATAACTGAACGTAGTGAGGGGGATAAGTTAATCACTAGTGCTATCCTAGTCCTATTCGTATATCCCTAATATCCTTAAAAAAACGGAGGCCGAACAACTGAGTTATAAGGAGCTCCATAGAAAATTATGCCTTCATTAGGAGGTATTATGATCCATATTGAGAGCGAACATGGATTAAAAATATAACACTGAAATGGTACAACACCATTAGACAATGGACGATACGATCGAGTGATTCTTGTGCGTTCGTAGTGTTCGGGTTTTAGGACCACTGTTTTAAATCTTGAAACGCATACTTCATTTACATTGATTTATGGGTTTATGTCCAAGCTATGGATGTCTTTTGTTATGCTTAATTATCTAACCATATATCATTTGTCGGAACAGCGATTACATAAATCTGACCTCTAATAATTTCTTAGGTCTATTCTCCTATCCTCACATATGAAACTGGTCCTGACCTTTTAAATAAAGTGGAATAAAGTACAAAGGAATATTGTATTTTTATTAATATAATGCGTTTCCACCAAGTATTGACAGTGGACACCCTAAAAGTGATCATATTTTTGATGTTGGAAGTTAATTTTGAATGTAAAATTAAAATTGATATATTAGTTACTCAACACTTTGTAAAAAAATGTGACACGTGCTTCGCACCTTTAAGAAGAATCTTCAAACAAACCGTCGTTATTTACATTGGTATTCAGACTTAAATTTGTTTCTTATTCATAAAACAAACTAATTCTCGCAAAATAACTTCTGTCTTTAGGAATCCTCATGTTTGGCATTCAAAGTATTTCTTCATTTTGTAATATTATTAATTGCATGTTTTAATTCGCATGCATTTATTATAAATTTAATAACATTCATACTATAGAATTAATTTAATTGAACAGTGTTTTAGTGGCAAAATGAAATATTATATACCCTGAATTTTCATTAAAACTTTGATTTATTACTTTTAATCGGTATGAGAGTCTTTATAGAATAACATTTATAAATTTCTACTTGCAAACGTTACTGCCATAAATGCCGTAAAATTGATTTACTTCTAACTGTAAGACATCAAAACAATTTCTTAGAGACTCTCAAATAATATATACGATATAATTAATGTTTAAGTTATTACTTGAAATATTTAAACTTTTTACAACAAATGAGAAGATTACAAAACTGTTTTATTATACACAACAATACAAAGTGTCTGAACAGTAAAACTTTCTTCATTATTTACGAGTCAAAGTCTTATAGTTTGAATAGCCCATCAGTAATATTTATTGCACTGCCATAATAAAAATACATACATATTACTTCAAAACGATCAACTATTTAATACTTTACTATTGACGGTTTCCAAGTATTACTTATTAATAAAATTATTAGGTTAATAACTATTCTATTTTATTGACCATACAGAAAAGTAGAACAGCGAAGTGATTTATAGGTTCAAGTGTGCTTCATCATTCTGAATGTCACTGTCCGGTACTGAACGCGGATCCGATCCGTTCGTAGCACGTGCTCACGCGCTGCCCGCACCTCCGCCCTACTGTCTCCGCCTACCTAGTCTTAGTGCGCGATTCCGCCTAGTCGGATGACAGAAATCTTTTTCTCGCGTCCAAAAAATGGCAAGAATATTGATTGATTACATAAATTGATCAACCGGCTTCGTGGTCGAGTGGTCAACGTTGCTGTCTTCATTTACGAAGGTGACGGATTCGAATTCTAGTACTGACAGTTTCTATAAATTGACGAAAGCATAGTTGTATGCTATGTCTCAATATCCCCATCCCTTTTCTCAAAATGGACATAGCGAAAGCGATTAGAAATGTCCTAGTCATATCCTTCTATCCTTACTCTCTTTGAAAAAAGGGAGGTTGAACAACTGAGTAACAAGCAATTCTTCTAGAAACAAATGAGATTAGGAGTCCATATGATCCAAATTAGGAATATTTATTTTTATTTATTTAGTCCAGCGATACCCTGTGGCCCACAAGTCGCATGCGGCCCAATCAGGTTTTATGTGAGGCCCAAAACAATCATAGTCACCGGACACTTTTTTAAACATGTGGTGTTGTTTGCAAACAAATACTTGATTTATATTTGAAAGTTTAATTATTCTCCAAGGAATTCGTTTGTATAGAAGTGCACACACACACACAATCCCAATATCATAATTTATATGTAATATAAATTAACAAAAAACAAAAAAATAATTCTACGATATACAATATTTTTCATACCTTTGTAATAAGTATTTTAAAAATATTTGAAATAATAATTAGTAAAAATTATTGAGAAGGTTCCGTATCACTTGTTCGACCGCATATTTCATTTTCATGTGGCGATTTTCAAATATCCCGCTGTTTATTATTCCATTAAGCCTTGCGATGGTCCGGTTTATTGAGCTTCTATAAAATAACTAAAGTATTACTTTGTCAAGGTACATCCTTAATCTTTTGCATTCCTGATTAAATGTAATACACTGAGCTGTTTTGCATAATCGGATTACTGTAACAAATGTACTAAGTATAAGTCCTAAGTGAATACGCTATAAATAAAATAAAAACTTTTGAACAACGAAGAAATTATTAATTTATGGAAACATATTATACATGACTTAAAAATCTTAATAGTTGCACAGCTGAAAATGCGGTATTCAGAACTAGACCTTTGAAAAGACGTGGAGTTATTAACTGCAGTCACTATTCAGCGATACGGTCTAACTCGTTAAGATAAGTTAACCAAAGGCAAATACGTTGTTAAAATCGCACTTTTCGGAGTATGTTTTTCATGTTATCAAATTAAGTGATATACTAATAGTTATTCAATAATTCTTGTTACCTTCCATCAACCTTATTTTTTTAGAAAACGAACAGTTATCTTGCATTGAAAAGTTATTTTTAATTACAGAATTGGTCATTTATATATAAAAATAGAATAATAAAAACGGTGGTTTAATTAAAACAGTCTAAAATCACTACAAACATAACACGTTTTATGTAATAAATTATCGAAAACTTAACAATAATTATAAAATACTATTTCTACATAATTTTATTACTTTACTGTAATTTTATCTTTAAGAGTATTGTAAAGTTTAAAGTGCTTGTAATAAATCATACATGAAAATAATTGAATATATTTAACTATACCGTTAAACGTAAGCATCGAACACAAATTTTCCCAATATTGCAAATTATTCACACGTTCACCATTCATAAGCAGTGTAATACAATAGCATTGATATTTCAACGATTAACAATGCACAGAAGTACGCGCTTTTGCATTGAAATTTGTGTGTCAAAAGTACACATATTCAAATTCCAAATTGGAGCTTAACTTTGAACCCTGAATATACAAAACGAAAGCTCGAAGCTTAATAAACTAGAAAAATATGAACAGCTTTGAAGTAAGTATAGTGTACTTTAATGAAAAATGGGAAAAAATGTGGCACTTACATTTTTACACCCATCAGAATTTTTAAAATTTATTTATTATGACTGTATAAAATGTTAAAAAAAAATGTTAGCTCTAACGAAATAAATACACCTATCACACGTCACCCGTCATAAAGACGTCATGTTGCTTGTTAAAAATTATAATTTTACTCACAGTTGAGGTCTTTATTGTAAATAATTTATTTAGTTGGATCAATTTATTTTTATTCGTTTTTATAATTACTTATTCAAATGTCCTTAAAATAACTTGAATTAATAAATTGCTTTTGAAGCGTTTTAATAATTTCACTGTCGAAAGAGATAATAAATAATCAAAATTGGGAGTTGTTAGTTTGATGCAATTTATTGAATGGCGTTATTAATTTTGCATGTAATTTATCATTCATCAAATGCACAACTACGCTAGAGTTGCATTATACAACTGGCTCAATGACTTCTCGCTCTTGAAGCCAAATCGGATAATGCTGCTAAGTTTTGCTGGCCATAAGAAAAGCTTTCCAAAATATGGGTCGTGATTTTTATTGAGATTTCAGATCAGATTTTTTTTTTATTAAATCAACGGTGGTCCCTTCAGTGTCGTACTATATTATTTATTAAATACATAAGTATTTTTCCTAATTTATATCGCAATATATAGCCACGCAAGGGGACCACGGAAAATATGAGATTAAAAAGGGGGCTATGGGCTCAAACTTGTTAAGAAACTATAAACTAGACCAGTGTTTCTCATCCCTTTTGCGCCAATGGCCCGTTTTGAGTGTATTTATTTGTCCGAGCCCCCCTTACCATTGTTTTGTCTTCTTTGCATTTTATGTGAATTTAAGAAATTTGCGGATTTGTCCAGAAAACCAGCGTGGGATCTTTTTTTTTAGCTCTTCCAAGAATTTCAAATCCTGGAAATTTGCGTGATTCGGATTTTGAAAAATTTTGAAACCGTGAACCAGACTATAATTTAAATTATTCAAATACTTATGCAAAACCCCAACACTTACTTAGAAATAAATTTATTATTGAATTGTGTATAATTTTGAAGGTTCCATGTAAGGGAAATATTTGAGAGCTACTTTACTGGAGCAAGCAGCTTGTACTAGCAGACGCATAAATAATACTTAGGATTTAGAATGGTGATAGCCTTTCTTGTGGAGAATGTTAAAGAGGTTGTGGAGTGTGGTATGGTATAACCGCGACAACTGGTAAGGACTGCCAGCGAGGGCAGGTCGTATTAAATAAGGAAATCGTGATTTCATCGATTAAGGTTCTACTCCTAGACTTATAATAAATTTTAAAACAACGATTTTTGCAACTGATAACTAGTGTAAAACAAAGCATTAGAGACATTACATGAAGTGTGAATTGATATGAGTATTATTATTTTTCTTAACATTTCTTTTAAAACAATGCTATCGTTAAAAATGCTACATTAGATTTTTCTAAATTAATATCTCGAAAAAAAAAGAAAACGTTCATCACGAACATCACGAACCGATCAAATATTAATTGAACTACCGTCTTGTAGTGTGCGCCAACCCAGAATGAGTGCGCGGGGGTTTTCCAACTGCTGCGCGGCCGCGCACGCGCGCAGCTTAGAGGGAACGTTGATCTCAAGTCAATTCGTCGACGGCCAATATTGGAAAAATTCAAAATGAAGTCGAAAACCTTGTGACAAACGATATTGGCTATCCTTATTGTGGAAATCATATTCGTATTGATAGAACAAACAACATTTTGAGGTAGTGTACCAAGCAGTATTTGAAATAAATTATTATTTGCTACCTATCAAAAGATATGATACGTTATTAAGAGCAAGACAAAATTTGAAGAAAATAAGCATAATTAATTTCATGCAAAATTTCAACTACTTTTAAAAAAATGTTATTTTTTATTTACTTAATAATGTTCAGATTTGAATGCCGTAAATGATATCGTATTTAAATATAAACTCGAGTAATTAACATCTTTTGACAAGCTACATAAGATGTTTAAGTACAGAGAAACAAATTAATAAATCTTTCGTTACGAGTCTTCCTTGGAGGTGGCATACGATTCTATTAAGATATAGAACTAGTGCGGGCGGACTCGACAATGTGTAATGGTCGAAAAGCAGTAACGTGCATGATATATTAAATATGGTTGCGAAAAGGTTAAGTTTTTGATATTTCATGTATTCTTAAAATGTATTTTTTAAGCAATAAAATATTAAATGATATTACTACAACTTTGTTCATCAAGTGCATAATGATATACAGGGTAATTATCAATTTATATCAATTGATTAAAATGCAACGAAAATTGTCTATTATCTCATTATTCTAGAAACATTAAAAATGATTCCTACAAAGATATCGAATCGTTGCGTGATTGACATCATTCAAATAACGGTTTCGTAACAAAACAATATTTGTATAAAGTGGTGTTGTCGCTAGTGAGTTATGATTGATGTTTGAATTCTTATTTTTTCTGAAATATTAGGTTTTTATTTAGTTTTTTTATAAATTTTATATGTGTATATCCGTTGATCGATCCAAGCTCTTTATTTCTTAGATAACATTATTAAAATAAAAAAATAACTATTTTAACTTAAACAACAATTCTATATTGTAAGCACAACCGATTTCGCACATCACGAGAATTTTCAACTGAATGCCTTTGGAACATAAAATGGATAAAGTTTGAGTAGTCTTACGAACATAAACGATAAACTGACATCGAGAATTAAATGTTTAGTTATAAAAACTTTTAAAACCACTGCCAAAGATAAGAATTGGTGTCTAAGCTCACATTATTATATTAAAACTTATGATATGGTTAGAAAGAACCAATCGGAAATCAATATTTTTGATGGTGTAATATTATATTTCGCATCTTTAAAAATTGATACGTTCGACTTGCGATAAAAAAGCATGATAATTTTTCAAGATTTTTTATCACGAAAAAATGTGCACCTTCGGTTTTTTTGCAATTTTTAGATAATGTAAGTTATGAACAAAGATCCTTATATATTATATAAGAATATAAAAATTGTGAATAACGTTAAAAGCTAATAAAAAAATGATTAGAACAATTTTGGCACGCCACTTAAGGAGTTTGACTTCACCTTAGAGGGGCTTTAATTTGAAGTCTTATCATATATCTTCCTTGGCCCCGGCAGCCTGCCGAGATGTTTATAGCGAGAAATCCGTAATGATGTCGTTTTATTGGCTTAAACTGTCGTTAGGAGAGACGCTCTTATAGAATTATTGCACTGGTAAAAGCTCTATTTCAGTGGGCACAGCTCGAGTGATAATTCTTTCCAATGTTTCTGTGATTTATATCTGTAGCATAATACACTACGGTAAGCGCTTGTATGGTTAATTGATCAAATTAATCAACACGGGCATTGTTGGTAATTTGTTTTTATCTCAACAGCTTTCAGTTTTGTAGTAGAATATTACGAACATTGTTTATCACAAAGGTATTGATATTTTATGTAGAAGGTTTTTTATTATTTTTGAAGCATTGAACATACTCACGAAAAACGATTTTATAGTATGAAACAATAAGAAATTTAGGTATGTATATATGAGATTACTTTGTCAGTTTTGGAAGCAGACATATTGTATTTCAACTTTAGATACTTCATAGAAAATAAAATGGTATTATTGCACAATGTTGAAATATTTAAATAAACAAATGCAATTATAAGAAGTTCCAGTTCCGACTAAATATAATGTAAAATTGTTTAATAATATTGTCACCTTTCTGACATATGTAAGTTGGGAAGTAACAAAGTTTTCAAAGAGATTATTATATGTAAATTCTTTTTCTGGAAAATCTCAGTTAGTGCATTGATAACACCAGTTTGTCAAAAAAAGAATTTATTTTGTAATAAATTATTATTAATGCTAATAAAAGGCAGGTAATTGTCCCTGTCTACTAATGTTAAACTCTTATTTGTGTCAGGTCAGCGTTAATGCATCTTTATTTTGATAATATAATTATCCATGCAGCCATAACACATCGATCTTAGATCTAGGGTTTAATTCTGTAGGAACGGTGACGATATGATGTCCGTTCGCTTTGATTTTCCAGTTAGCACCATTCAAATGATTTGTGTTTTATGTAGTAGGCTATGTGCTGGATAAAAAGTTTTCTTCTCAAAAAAAATCACAGCAGCTGTAGGTTTACTAAAAAAATGCAATAAATTATCTAATATAAACATAACATAATACCAAAGAGTATTTCTCTTACTTATCACAATTTTTAAAATAACGACGCTGCATCCGTACGTTTTCCGATAGGTAGTTTGTCGTGTGAGGTACGCGGGGCACTTACAGGTAATTGATCCGAGAGCACGATCCCGTACTTACTTCTACTCCACATATCGCCATTATACCTGCTTACCTTATTATTCAAATCGCACTCACATATACCAACACAAAGATATGCTAATACATAAATTGAAATAAGTTTCTATACGAATGGCGTCAGCTCTGTGATTTATATTAAGTTTATGATAGTATGATTTTCAGTGGCGCGACTCTACACTAGAATCATATTTTTTACATCTTTTACGTGTGCTTGTTACCATGTTAGCACATATTAGAATGCTAGACAGCTTATTTTCTCCTGATCTACATAACTAATACGTGCACAGTTAGGCTAAGCGTATGCTAAGATGCAGGCGACCCAGCACAGGGCAGCACAAAATTAGCACGTGCAGGTAAATTAAGCAGATATGTGCGACCAGCGTATGCTGTATCAGCTGCGTCACACAAGTAAAATATATGAATGGCATATAATGTTATAATTTTAAAATGTGGATTTCTGTGCAAAATGACATTCAAGGTTCATTTTTAAACGAGTAATTCAAATAAATCTCAAAATTGTAAATTAAAACAGTAAATTTTAATAAAAATTCTGCAGTAAAAAACCAACAAAAAAAAATGTGAGCTCTGCAAAGTACACATTTAAAAATTCTGCCAGTTTTCATCACACAAGTGGTAGTGGGAGCGGGTGACAATAAACCCTACCGTGTCAACATCTAATAAGTCTCTAAGCTCATCATCGTGGGCGGCTATGGATAAAAGAAAGAAGTGTATCTCTTATTTTGTTTTTTTTTACTTTATTAATAAATAAAATAGTAAGGTGAATTTATGTCATTATAATAGACTTTACTTTCCTCGAAATTTCACTATGCCACTGTCACACGACTGCCATGGTCTTATAACATTATCGTATATAATAATTTGCGAGATTTAAAGAAGTAAGCTTAATATTATTAAATGCATATAAACTTTTAAATTACCAATGCACAGAATGTCAGGTCTTAATTATTTGTTTAATAGCCTGCAATAAAAGTGAATGATGCGCTGCACTTCCAACCGCACTCACTCACCGCAATGTAATTGATCGCGAAATTTTACATGCTAAGTTGTAAAAGTGGACATAAAAGATTACCGTTACAAAAATGAATGCTGTCAATAAATACCACCAATAATATTTAACTTTTTGCTACGATTAAGCTCTTCTCAAAAACCACTAAATTATAATTGTATCTCCTGCAAACTGCATATTGTAATTGGAAGAACATCATAAAATTTTCTTGCCAATTTAATTTCCTTACTAGGAGTATTCAATCCCAGGATCCCGGATCCCAAAATCCCGTGATTGTGATAGTACTAATTCCAGTGCTAGAAAAAAAGATGTCGCACTCTTATTTTTGGTAAATCCGCAAAATCCTAGGATTTTGGAATAGAAAATTCTTGGAAGAGCTAAAATAAAAAAAAGTTCCCGCGCTGGTAATTTCGGGAAATCTGCGAATTTCTAGGTTTTTGAAATTGATATGAGATTGTTTGAAAAATCCCATAATTTCAAAATCGCCGACCTAAAATTTTCTCAATCCCGAATCCCAAATTATACACGATTTTATGTCGAGTGCTCAATACCAGGATCACAAAAAGGTCCTGGATTGGATACTCTAGGGCCTAGTGAGTACAGACAAAGTTTCTATATACTATATGTTTATGAATTATGGCTAGTATATCCTTCTTCTTTGGCCATGTTCGCTCCCTATGTGGAGCATATGGCCACCACGTGGCACCTCCATGTTTCCCTGTCTCCCGCCAATTGCTTTGCTTCCTCCCATGACATGCCAGCATCCCTCAGTTCCGCCGAGTACATCCTATGGATAGTACCCGACGGACGTCCGAGACGCCGGAATCCCACCGGTCGAAAGAAGAGGCAGGCAGGATTGAGGCTTTCCGTAGGCATCCGCAGCACGTGACCCAGCCAGTTCCAACGTCTCTCCATAACCACTGACGTGACGTGCTATTTTGTACGCCCCCTTATCTCTGAATTCCTCACAAAATCAAACCACCTCACCCCCATTATCCGACGCAAGCATCTGTTCTCGAAGCTCAGTATACGGTTTTTCCTGTGTCTTCGTCAGGTGCCATGATTCGCAACCGTAAAGCAGTACCGGCAGAATGCAAGCGTTGAACAAGTGGCACTTGGTTTTAATCGAGTACAGCTGTGTGTCCCAGACAGTCCGCATTGAGTTAAATTAACATTAGTATATCCTGTAAACAGATTTTTTTAATGGAGGAAACAATTTAGAAAAACATCTGTCAAATATTAACTCCTTTTTTTACTGCTCTGTTAATATTAGTTTTAAATTTTAATTTGAAATTATCCTTTCATATTAAATAAAATATGATTAGTATATTTAAACTTGCACATCCCCTAACTCACTTTCAAGAGTGACACGAAGACGACGAGTAAACCTTCAACGAGAAAGTTGCGTGCAGCGTATATTTTTTTCATTCACTTACGGCATTTCCTGAAGCATCGATATGCTTAACGGTATTTTAGTCGACCACCTGTCCTATGGAAAAGATATTCGTAGTAAAATGGTTAATTGAATGTGATATCCTTTGGATAACATAGATTTTTCTGTGTTGAGATTCGATGTTTTGCCTTGTTCCTCCAAGTAGTAAGAACACCAGTGACTAAAGGTTTCATGTCGAAGCCTTTGTTAAATATAAAAATATATGAGATACAACAATTCAGTTTACTTTTACCAGTGAATTTTTATAAGCACTTGTATTCTCAAAGAAGATCTTATGTCAACTTTGTGCATAAAAAAAATCTTTATATCAACTGTGAAAAGGAAAAAGGACGTAACCCACACATATCTACCCACACTTGATTTTGATGTATTATGTAGTTTTATTTTATATTTTGTCTCTTTATATTTGTCAAGTACATGGCGAATTGACGTCAGCTGTTATGTCATGTACTATAATTTTAATTTTTGACAATAAATAAATTTCAAATTTTACAGGAGGCGCAAAAACATGTTTTGATGATTTTGGGCCATATGCAAATTATGAATTATACACAACCTTGAAGTGCACGAAAACTTCTAAAATGGTGTTTAATTGACATAGTCTAATATTAATCAAAGAAATTGTCTGGGAAAAACCTTTATTTCAGTCTTTTTTCTTGGTTTTAACTTTTTACATGGTCATCTTTTTCAAACTTAAAAGCTAAATTTAGATACTAATTCGGCATTTCAGCTTGCATTCTTTTGATGGAACGTGTATTAGGTTTGATAAATTGTGATTATCGAAAAAAAGCTGTTTTATAAAATTGAGGGTTACATCCTTTTTCCTTTCCACAGTCGATGTATAAACTATGCGAAAAACGAAAAAGATTTTTTTTTAAACTATTTTTATTTTTAATATTTTTAATATTTGGCATTATAGCTAATTGCCAATGCGCCAAATATTTTAAAGTTCAATGATCATACAAGAAAAACTCAATGAAAATTTATTGTAAGTCACTCGAGATCAACTCGAGGAAAATTCACATCACAAACACCCATCTCTTAGATCTCAATTTTAAACTAAAAAATATAAATTAGACATAGACCTTACTGGGAATCGAACCCAGACCCGCCTGGTCGGTAGAGCAAACTCTAACCAACTTGACCACAGCAGGCGATTTTAGATAAATGCAACTCTTTCTTTGTAGTTATAATTAGGGCATCCATTATTCATTTTAGAATTCACAAATATTCGGGATCCCAGGATTGATCACTGGGAAAAAAGTGAAAAATTGAGAGATTCCGTTTTTTTTGTTCGCTCTTCCAAAAAAGTAACGAATTGACGGTTTCCACAGATATTGAAAAATGTGAGACATTTTTTAAGCTCCATCCTTTCAAAGAATTACGACTGTCAGTGACTCCTGTACAAAATTATTCTTTTAACGGATTAAACGGATTTTTTTCGTGTTATAGTGAATTAAAGTGTTCAAGTTATAAAATTGGTATTCGGTTATATTTGATAAGTCAATAACTCTACACAGTATTTTTAATGTGTAGCATTGACCTTCATTGTGAGGTCAGAATATAATCAATTATCAAGCACTGGAATAATATGTTGATTATTTAGATAAGAATAATTGACAAACAAAACTAAAACTAAGAGATTGATATTCAATAAAAGTTAAAATAAAACGTATTAAATTCTTATAACATGTCAATGAGCGACGTTGTGTCAAGCTCTATCATAAGTAAAAAAACATATTATATTATTTAATATGCGAGTCCCACAAAACATCTCATGTTTTATCTAAGCCGAGTCAGAAATTTACACGTTAAAAGATCGGTTAACGTTATCAACGAGGTTTTCGCTAGAAAACACTCACATGGGTGGCAGTGTCGCTTTATTTGAGAATAACATAATATCGACGGCATTAAATTCTTATTAACAGGTAATAATATTGATTGGTAAAGGGTTAAAGCAGATTGAGCCGAAGAGATGGAATGCACCAGGAAGTGGGCACCGCCTTCAGCCGAGGAATGGAATTAATTTACTCTCGCCTAGTGAGCCCACGTTAGATACTCATACCAACAACATGCATCTCCCTGCATCTGCATGCAACTGCCATCCGATCGTAGACCCATCATAAGCTGGATTATAGTATTTTGAATAACTATCTCATGTGTAATGAGATTGCTATAATAATGGCAAATATTATGTTTATTACATTACGAAAACAAACATTATTCTACCATGTGAGATAGATATTAGATAATTGGATACAAAGATTCATTACAATAACCAAGGAGTAGAACGTATTATCATTTGTTTTGAAGACAAAAGAATTTTCACCGAAAAATTCTTATCAATTAAAAAATTCTTGTAACCAATTCGTACAAGTAGAAAGTCTTGTTTTTCTTTGTATCCAATTATTTATCGTATATCTCTAATAAAACTTATTTGCCATTTTTATTAACTTTTTATATCGATAATTTTGATACTAATAAACATACACATACAATTAACAAAAGGTTTGGCTAGTTTTAAGTCCTTATAAACATTTATACAAAAATAACTTCATTGATCACTTTTAGGGTGTTCACTGTCAATACTTGGTGGAAAGGCATTATATTAGTAAAAACACAATATTCCTTAGTACTTCATTCCACTTTATTTAATATGTCAGGACCGGTTTCGCTCATTACGACATCATCAGTTGACGATGCTCGTAATGAGCGAAACCGGTCCTGACATATTAAATAAAGTGGAATGAAGTACAAAGGAATATTGTGTTTTTACTAAAATAACTTCATTTATTATTTATTATGATAGGAAGATATGAGTGACAAATTAATCGAGTTGAATACAAATGTTGCTTTTCGAACGGTAAATTTATATTTTTCGTTGTTTTTTTTATTTATATTTAGAAGGAATTTTCCATAAAATACTTCAAGTTAAAAACAATATTTGATATCACAATCTTCAAATAATGAAAAAAAAGCCACCGTAAACAAACATAATATTATACCTGTCCAGTGAAAGTCAGAAAGTGTTAGCTAACGACTTTGTATTTATTTTTATACAGATTGATAAAGACTAAGTAACAGTATTATTTGTTTCGTGAAACAAAGAACGGAATCAATTGTCATTAAATGCGCAACGATTTGTAGCAGTGCATGTTGTCAAGGGGACCTTTTCAACAACAATTTCATACATTCAGTATACTGGGTGTACTCAATAAAATATATTAATTAACCGTAATATACACAAAGAAATAAAAAAAATATTTTATTTAAAACAAAACAGGAAAGAAGCATATTGAAAAAACAGATAGTCATAATGGATTTAAAAACAAAGTTGATTCAACTATGCGAATAGATTCTTGTGGTCCATGGTCATCAAATTCTGAATTATTCAACTCATTCTAACTCAACTTATTTCTTCATTCATTCATTCGGGCCTTAACCAAGACGTATATATTCATTGTTTTTTTCTGACGACACATTAAAAATAAATACTATTTTCTAATACATTCTTCCTGCTAGTTTTTTAAATATCAAATAAAATAAATTGTTCATTCAAAATATGTGTGCTTCTTCAAATAGCAAAAAGAGGAGAATTTATTCAAACACTCGATTGTTATCTTCCGCGAAGTTTATCTTCTTTCTTGCGCAGTACTCTGTGTAAATAGGTACACCCCAAGAATAGTTTGGCAGTTTTATCATGCACTAGGTCGTTGGAGAAGGAGAGGTCAAGAGTTTATTATCAACTTGTGATCTCAACACCGTACAATGTGATTTGAAGAAGTCCAGTTGTAAGTCAATTTATAAATATATGCCGATAATTATTTTATTATGCCAATCGTTCACTATCAAACATTTATTAATTTATATTTATTTGAGACACGAAGGAGGGAAAAAATGAAAAATAAATTATTTTATTATAGTATATTTTTTTTAACCATGTCCGCTCCCAATGTAGAGCATATGGACTCCTAATGGAGTTTATATCAACAGAAGTGTTTCTACGAGAACTGCTTGTTACTCAGTTGCTCAACCTCTCTTTTTCCAAAGAGTGTAGGGATAGAAGGATAAGACTATGACAAAACTAGTGGTAAGCTAATCGCTCTCGATACGCCGGTTCATAGGATAGAATGAGTGGGAGTGGGGAATTGAAGACATCTCATACATCCATGCCTACGAACAGAAATTCATAAATCGTTCGAAAAATCAATTTATAAAACTGTCCGCACTGGGATTTGAACCCGTGCCCTTCGTAACCGAAGCCAACGACGTTGACCATTCGACCACACAGGCGGCAATAGTATAATTTACGACCTAATATTTGTATTTTTTTTATAAATATTGTTTTTGTGATTGTTCTAAACAATTTAGCAAGGTCTATTTTCACTTGTCGCAAGCGTTTTGTACAGAAAACATCGATATACAATTAATATACAAAATATTTTTCAAACAATAATTGATAGTTGATACATTTAAAGTTATAGAATTATTAATTATATAATAATTATGTTTTTATCAATAGGTCAGTTTAAGTTTTTATCTTATAATGAATATTGAAGATAATACTCTGTATAATTCATTAACAAAGCAAATGATAAATTTACATAACCATGAAAATTATAATATTATTATGTATTTGAAGTATAATAGAATAATTTACTGTCACTTTTTATCATATTTTAGATACAACCTGTATGTTTATATAAAACGACAAAAGGTCAGTTGTCAATTGAATTAGTTTGAAGTGGGTACTTGTGGTGTAATGCGCTTAAAACATTCGCATGACACCTCGGGGAGATGTGAACGGGATACCAACAGTCGAGTGTCGCAAATGCAATTTCACTACTCAGCTTGCATATCTACTTGGAACACTGAGAAAAGTGCTCATTGTTCTGTTGGCCTAATACTTATTTGTTTTTATACTATAATGAAAATATAAAGAATACTTAACTTGTATGCACATAATTTTCCGGCAACTAGTGGAAGATCTTGCGTAAAATAGAAACACTTTGTATATTAAAAAGTGTGCGATGCCTTGTACGTACTTGAACAATAATTGAATAACTAAGACTTAATGTAAAACATAAATTTTAAAATTGATATTATTTTTATTTATATGTACATAAAAAATGTTTAATAATGAAAATTGTTATTATTGTTGGTGTTAATGTTAATAAATGAATAAAGTTTGTTTTCGCCAGCCCAAAGTATTTTTTTACAGAAAATTTTGGTTCTGCCAATTAATTAATATAAAGTCTGCTACTTAGAATATTACTAACCGATTAGCTGTTGTAAATTAAATGATACCTGATCACTGAAGTCTTTTAACCTTGATTAATATCAATTATGATATCTGTCTAGATTCATTGGCAATAAATAAAAATAGGAAGCTGACACTAAATGAGTGCTAGAAATGTTTTAAAAACGAAAAAATAAAATAAACATTTGTATGTAAAACAAAGAAAAGGAGTAATAGTACAGATGCAGTTGGATTATAAACGACTGCAGTGGAATAGTGCATAGCGGAGTGCATTAGAGCATTATCTGGCGGGCGTTTAGGAAATCGTGACTGTACAGTGGTCGGAGCTGTGGCACGCGAGCGGCGTGAGGCCCCGCCTTACACTTGGCATAACTGAAAGCGAGCTGCACTCCATTTATTCATATTCAATTTCATTGTCGGAGTTTTAAAAACATAAATTTATATCTTTGACACGTTATCGTTACACTGTTTAAATAATGCTTCGAAGAGGTATTATTTGCAAATAAACATTGTGTACTCTTTATCGTTCTTGTTAGGTGATTTTCGTATAAAAACATTTCATTGGGGATTATAGTATCACTTTCAATGTAATATCAAAGGAAGACGCTCTCTATAACTTGAATCGTTTTGGTTAAAAAATAGCACGACAAAAATCTCCCCATAGTTTCTGTAATATTTTTTTGTTGAATTGTATTTAATAAATTAGTTAATGAAATCGATGTGATCCGTTGCCAATTTGTCAATAGTAATATCTCTCATCAAAATTTGCCAATCATATATTTCTTTTAAGGTATTCACTGTCAAACCTTGGTGGAAACGCATTACAACAAAACAAATATTTTGTACTAATTCCACATTATCTACAAAGATCACGATCAGTTTCGCTCATCACAAGCGATGCCAACTGATCGAAGTCAGACTAATAACAAGGTGTACCAAACAATTGGCAGAAGAAATATGAAAATAATGATAAAAATTAAATATGAACGGAACTAAATTATGGTTTGGGTAATTTTTAATTTTCTATTTAGAAATATTTATTTGTAAAAGATCGTAAACATTTTAACGACAAATAATTAAGTTATATTCATCTATATTTTGCATAAACAACTCAAAATGTATAAATTTATGTTTTCACCTGCTGATATTGCTATTCGCTATGAACCATATCAGTTCTGATTCTATTAAATACCATAGAACAATTACAAAGGATATATATTTTTATCTTCTTCTCTATTAGAAAAGTGTTTTATCTTTTAACTTACCTTTTATCAAGTATGTTCCATAAAACGCTTCTAGAATATAAAGCCACTTGGCAGATTCCTATAATCTCTTTTCTCTCTTCCATGGAAGACGCAGCAAAGGTAATTAAACATTGTGCATTAGAAGGCTAGGTTGAAATATTCTGTATCTTTTTTTGTTGATTACAAACAACTTTTATATTTTTAATGTTTAAACAATTTTTCAAACACAAAAATATAATAATTAAATTTTTCGAAAGCGAATATATGTCTTTAAAAATAAAATAACACCCATAACTAGTTCAGCTATAATCAACATATGATTCGAAAAATATCTTTGAATATTGGATGTCATTAAAAAAGTAAATAAAATAGTTTAAATTCAATATTAGGATTTTCTTTATGTCTTGTGAGTTAATTTATGAAGTGTATATATAAAAGAACATACGTTCATAATACTACTAATTAATGCCATTATAATATAGT